>CM019149.1:274222051-274252051 GCA_009733165.1 Naja naja
TTTACTACATATATACTGTGTACCTGCTGTTCCGCTAGTCCTGATGTTATTTCATTTAAATATATTAATAATTTAGGTTTGCGAAATCTTATATACAGTATGCTTATGATCTTAACATTTTGTACACATTACGACATTGTTCAAATGTTCTGGTTTAGTGTATTCAGAGTTAAATATTCCTTTTGCCTAAAGTAGCTTTAAACATAGCTACATTTTGCTAGACCTCCATGGCCACAGTGTGTAACTTGTTTTTCAGGTTCATATGAGAATGGATGAGAATCCCACGATCCATTTGTGTACAGTCCCCAGAGCCATCCAAAAAGTATTGGTGAATTCTAATGTTTTTGTGAAGGAAGGGAGAAATTGTTAAATATGAAGAGTAACCACATTGTTTAAATCCTTTCCCTTTTTTTGACTCAGTCATTCATACCCCAATTCTATGCCCCCAAATGGCTTTCAGAACACACCGTAAGTCCATCAAACGTTGTATATGCCTGCTGTTAAGGATAATAGTAATCTGTCTTACAGGTTATTGGACATTCAATATATAATGGAGAATAAACTCCCTTGGTGTTTGAACAAAGGCAGTGATTGCCATCAATATTTAAAGAAATAACCACAGATCCACCCAGCTGTGCTTTTGGCTACCATGTGAAGTGACTCAGTGTGCACTTATGCATAGAGTTATTATATACCAAATCAGAGTTTCTCTCTGGCTCATGTTGTTATGTCATGGGGAGTGGGGGGAATCCTTACCCATGATGCGACAAACTAAAACTTGCCAAAGGCTATAACGTTCAATTCCTTAACAATACATTTTTTGGAATCAGAATGTAATATTGTTCAAAAGCTTTTTTATGATTAAAAGCTAACTGTATAATTACAGGGTTCATTAGTACATCATGTTAAGTTGTGGTTTATCCATGGTTTGTTAAATTCAATGCATAGGGATCATAGTGGTTTATAAATTATAACAGCTTGGTTTGTACAACATACTAAGCCAGAGACAAGCAGTGTGTATAAATCTAATTCCTGGTGATTTGTCTGTGATGTGCCTACTCATGATTCACTCAATCCCTTTTCTTAAAACTTGTTCAGCACTCTGAATTATGAACTGATAAAAGAGGCTGTGTTCTCAAATGCTGCACTGAAATGCCATTGGCTAATTTAAAGTTCAGCATTTGTGCAAACCCAGCCAATCTTTTAAATTTTTTACATTCATCCAACCCTGTGGTAGTCCTTGACTTGCAACCACAGTTGAGCCCAAAATTTAAATGCTAAGCCAAACAGTTGTTAAGTGAATTGCAACATAGTTTACAAACTTTTTTGCCACAGTTAAATGAATCACTATAGTAATTCAGTGAATCACATGGTCGTTAAGTGAATCTGGCTTCCTCCATTGATTTTGCTAGTTCAGAAGCCAGCTAGAAAGGTTATAAATGGTGATCACATGATTCTGGGATAGTGCATGTGTCAGCTGCCACCTTATACTTGCTTGTGCTTCGCTGCTAGGCAGTGAAAGACGGCCATGAACTGTGGGGAGGAGAAAGGAAGGGAGAAAGTTTTGGGAAATCAAAGTGAGTGGTGTATCTCCTGAAGATGCTGCCTCAAGATCACCCAGCTGGAAGGAGGGGGTCACATACCAATCTATGCTTGAACTGACTTACGGAAACATCTTGCCTGAACCTGACTGGTTATCCTGGAGTGGACAATGAGAGACAGTAAAGGAGGGAAAAGTAGAATTTAGGGAATTTGCCATGCGATTTTCAGTTCTGGCTTTGTACTACTGCAATGCACTTGGTCTCTAATAAACTATATCTTTCTCAACAAATGGAGCTAAGGATCATTTTTATTTAGAGATTTAAGTTGTGGCAGGTCCGACAGCATGCATTTGCCAAGTGCCTGGATTTTGATCATGTGACCACAGGGATGCTGCAGTGGTCATAAGTCACTTTTTTCACTGCTCTTGTAACTTTGGACAGTCATTAAACAAATGGTTATAAGTTGAGGATTACCTGTATTGTTATTATTCCTATCTTGTAAAACATTGAGGGTGTTTCAGAAGCAAATACCTGCCATTGAAAATGATATATTTGATAAACATATCTTGCTTTTCCCCCACCAGTGCATGGTGATATTTATAGCACTCTCTCTTCCATCCATCCCTTCCCACTAATTCTGTGAAAGATGCTGGTCTGAGAGAGATGGGCTGTTCCAATGTCACCCAATGAGTTTTTTATAGCAAAGGGTAGGTAGTTAGGCCCCTAGGACTCTCTGGTCATAGTCCAGCCCTTTATCTCATATATCTGTATTTTTAACTCTTGGGAACTTTAACATGTGTGGACTTCAATTCCCAGAATTCCCAAGCCAGCATGCTGGTTGGCAAATTCTGGATGTTGAAGTCCATACATCTTAAACTTGCTGAGGCTGAGAAACACTGCCATGCATCATTATTGGTACATGTGTTATAACTGAGCTAATGGTAAATCTGTATTTGTGCCAAAATATGAAAGAGACTGGATTATCTTAGTTACACATCAACTTTATTCTAACAGGATTGTTTGGTTCAATCCACCTGACACAGCCAAAAAAGACTAGGTCCTTTTCCTCAAGTAATAACCAATGAACTGAGGTAATTACTTTCCTCAAGTAATGACCTATGAGGAGCTTCAGCTTACTTTTACTGATAAGAATTAAAGAAACTATTGAAAAGTAAAGGAATAAGAAAGGGCAAATGAGGGCAGACTGATGCTGAAAATGGAGATATCCCTGCAGATCCTGTTTGGGAGGGGCTGTTTGGCATTTGTTTTTATAATGTCTGTACAGAATGTTTTTCTTTTTCTTCCACATCCAGTTACTTCTTTCTCTTGTTTCATCTCCATCCAATTTGTTTTTTCCCTTCCCTGCCATTTCCTCTTTTCCTATCTTGTTTGCTCTTCTGCTGGAAGGGAGGATATGCATGTTGTATATTTTGTGTGTATTGTGTATATGAGATTGATTTGATACATGCAAATAAGAGATAAATTAGTAAACAGGTATCTTGATCAACAGGAAATTTTAATTTTATTTTGTACTGGACCAATGCTTTGGGGAGTGAGGATATGGCTTTTGGCAATATCTGTGTGTGACCAATATAGTATTCACTATGCTAGTAGTGAATTCCAAAAGTTTTTTCAAAGTGTGAACATAACACCCATCTGCAGTTCTTTAAAGCAGTCCTCTCATCTGTCTTTTACATGAACATAGTATATTGTACACACTGAACTAATCTGGTTTGATTTTGGCTTAGCATGTTGTTCAAACTCGTCAACATGATTTGTAAACTATGGCTTAGTGTTATGTGAACTTAGCCACTTGTAGCTTATTCAAACCATGCTAAAGTAATCATGGTTTACTGAAACATATAAACAAACACTGAGAATAGATTTGTTACTAGTATGCCCACTATCATAGATTGCCTCAAATTAATTTATTTAAAATGATACAGGTATAACTACTCAAGCTATTACTGAAGAGTTTTTAATTCTCTTTTAAACAAGAATTGTAAACAGACCACTCATTTTGGAACAATAGTTAAAAATTGCAGAATATTGTTGTTCATTAAAATTCTGTTTACAGTTCTGTGGAGATTCATGTTTTCCTATCCTTCATAGAGGAAAAGGGTGGTTTAGGAAATATTATAATCTTTATCGTGAACTAAGAACCTCCCATTTCTTATAATCTTTAGAACTACAAGGCTAAGTGCACATATTGTGGAAAAAAGGAGAGAAAAATAATTTATATATAATCCAGGGAGTGGGGATTAAATAAGTAGCTGTTGGATGCCTTGATTTGTATTTGATCAATAAATCATCAAGTCTCTTAAGTGCTTTATTCACCATTAAATTAAATGAAAAATACTTTAACCTACCTCCCTTGAGTCAGCAGATAAAGCTAATAATATTTTTGGTAATATTTCAATTTAGGTATTTAAGTGCAGCAAACACCTTGGGACTTTTTCCATTGGAATAAACAGAAAATGGTCTTCCAGTTTAAATGTAAAATGTTTTTAGAGGAAAGAGCTATTTAAATAGAGTATGTTCATGGGTTAATATGCTTAAGTGGTCCATTAATAGATAGGCAACAATGCATTTACACTTGAAAGATTTCTGAGGGTTTGTAAGGCTGATGCAGCTTTTACCTTAGAAATCTCAGCACTTACAGCTTCACATTAAGTAACCTTTTCTATATTTACCCTTTCCTTTTGTTTTCACCTCTAAATTAAGTTTACCTTTAACTCTTTTTTGCCAGCTTTGCTTTTCTCAAGACTTCTCTTGACAGATTCAGGGTGAATAACTGATAACCTCCAGAGTTTTGCCACAGTACACTTGCTCCCCTCATACACATTTTTTTAAAAAGAGGCAATACCTCTTCTTGCTACTAATTAAAAAATTGTACTAACATTATTACATCAGTGGGTCATTTTGGAATAAAGCAATTTCTTGATCTATTTATAAGGGGGAACTTCCGAGGATGATAGATAAGTATATGAAAAGCAGGGTTTGGTTGGATGAAATGATCTTTAGGACACAGACAAGACTTTTGAAAGTAAATCTCGAGTACGAAGGCGAGATAAATATTAAAGGCGCCAAACTTCAAATATTTTCAGATCTAAGATTCACGAAACTGGTGAACTGATGAAGATGGAAGCTGAAGCATTTTAAATAGGAGCTTTACCTAATTGATGTATCGCTGCGTTTTCAGATGCGGTGCTGATTGTGGGTGGGTGGGTGTCCGCGCGCCTATAGACACGCGCGCACGAAACCTCCCTGCGTTTTCTCGAGCGATAATAACCCAGGGCTGCCCTAAAATCGCGCTCGGCAGATATGAGCTTTAATTGCCAACTTAGCATCTTCGTCACACCTCCCGGCCCATTAGGTGCCGCAGCCTCACCTAGGCCTAACGGGCGAGCTCAGCGGCCTCAATGGCAAGCGCCTGATTATACAGCCGAGCTGCTAATTTAGCGAACCGCCCTGATCGGGTGGACTTGATGGACGCCACACGCCGGAGTCAGGCGCACGCTCGGAGGAGGCGCCGGAGGCTCCGTGGCTCCCACCTCCTCCGCCAACCGCCTCCCTGCGGAATGAGAAGCGGGGAATTAGCGGCGGAGGTGTGGGCAGGCAGGGAGCCCAGCAATTAGCACCGAGATGCCGCCTGGCCTACCGAGGCGGGAGGAGGCGACGGTCGCCGCCGGCCACTCCCCGCCGACCGAGCAGTTCCAGCGACTGCATCGGACAACCAGGAAGCGCAAGAGGTTCCGAGAGCTGTGAGGGTGGGGGTTTAGCGGTCGGATTGTCCCTCTTGGAGGGCCGTCGATCTAGGCTTAAGCGCCGTAGCCTCGATCCAAGCGAGAAAGGCGCGAAAAAGGAAAAAGGCCTCGCGGCGACCGGTGCTAAGCCGGGCCTTGCCTATGGCGGCGAGGCAGGGTATTCCTTGCCCAGCGCGGCCGGTCCAGCCGCCAGCGCCGGAGTTGTAGCAGGCGGAAATCCTAGATTGGCAAGACCAGAGTTAGCCGCACTGGGGCGAAAAGGAAGGACTCTTCCTCCGTCCTTTGAACCGGGCTCCTGTTCGTTTTGGCAAAGCCGGCCTTGCATTTCTTCCATGAACAGCATTTTGCACGGTCTGGCTGTAAGGAAGAGGCGGGAAGAAATGAGCCTTCCCCTTTCCTACGTGCGTTCCGGTCCTTGGCAAAATCCTGGCAGTTCTTTGGGGCCTTTGATTGTATGCAGGACGGGTGTAACGTGCGAAATGTTTAATGCGGTCCTGTCGGGTAGAAACAATATGCCTACACTTGTCTTTCAAGCACTCTTCTTTGGGAAAGCGCCACCAGATTCTTAGCTGCTTTGGGTCACCGAATTCAGCTGGCTCTGGCAATTTATAGTAGGTTGAACCTGGGCTCACCATGGTGCCCTGTCCATATATGCTGTTTTAAAATACCGTAACCAACATGGGTGGAAGTACGTGTATTCATAGCGACAAAAAGGAGAGGCTATTGAAGGCTACCTTGGCTCAGTGCCAAAACATCTCAGGGAAGTCGAAAGAGGATGGAGGAATATAGTGATTTGTCCAAACCAAAATTCTTTTGGGAGATTTGAACTCAAAATTCCATCTCCTTCAGCGGTCTGTCTTAGTGTATCAAGATGGATAGGATACATAAACATACGGGTGCAGAATACATGCAGAAGATTGCTTAATTGTGTTTAGATTTGTGAGCGTGTCAGCATTACAGAAAGGATGAGCTCTATTAATGCTTAACATCTGATTTCGCATGTGGGAATCGAGAGGCCTGCCCCCTCGCCTCATCGCGGTAGCATTTCCGAATTGTCACTGAACGAGCACAGGAACTTCTTTAAAACACAACGAAACACCTTGTGCTGTATTTATCCGGAATATACCAGTTGGTCAGAGACGCTCCAGGGATCCAGACGCCCTTTGTTCAGTGGCTGTGAACCTGCGGGCAACTCTCCTTCTCTGTAATAGCAAAGGCTCCCTTTGAAAGGAGTCCAGAAAGGAATGGCGTTTCAGGCAGCTCGCGTGTATGTGGAGCTGTGCGAGGGCGCCACCTGCTCCGGGTTGCGGCAAGGACAGGGAGGTGCCTGATGCGGCAGAGACCCGTTTTAATTGCGGGCAAGAAATGCTGTTGGTGTGCATTAGGCAAATCTTTCAGCTTGCAGGTGCGGCGGGGTTGTCTTAGCTTCTCCTACCGGCCAGATGGCCCCGCCGGTGGTTTCTTGACATTCCCCCTCCCGCCACTGAATCACAAGGAAACTGTGGAAGAAATCCTAAACCTGCGGGTAAACGCGCGCGTTTGAACTGGATTAAAAGGTGGTGTCTTCAGGCAGCCCCGGAAGTTTGGGGAACGTCCTTTTGACCCGAAAGGGTCCGGGCCGGAAAGCGAGGGGGCGCCTCCTCCAGGCGGGCCCTGCTGCTGGGCAGGCCAAGCTGGTGGCTCGGGCAGGCGCTGTGTCTTTGGGCCCGGCGCTGGCCAACTGAAGAGGGTCTTGCTGGCATCGCTGCTCTTAGATATTCGCCCGATGGGCGAGGGCTGCGTTATTAATTGTGGCCGCGCCTTTGCTTGCTCTTTGCGAGAGCGGCGTTGTAAATTGGCTCTAATAAATATTAGCCGCTAGATTAGGCGAGGTGAAGCTGGCGCGGCGCTCCATTTTCGACCTGTAGCCTCTGCAAAGCCGCCAGTTCTGCGCCAGATTAGCCCCATCCATCCAGTGTCAATGGTTGTCTTGTTGAGAAAATCAGTGAGTAAACACGGCTGACAGAGAGGGGGCTCAGCTGATTACTCATACAAATAGACTGCAAACTCCTCCAGGAGAAGCTGTTTCGAGAGATGGGCTTCTCTCATTGACAGCGCGGCTTCTCCCAGGATCGGGTGTCCTGCTGTTCCCACTTTGTCCTCCATCAATCACACAATTGTGTCCGGGATGTTTTATAGAGTCACTTAATATCCCTGCCTTCATCTCTATTCACTTAGAGAATGATCTGCCATACGGGGGGGAAGGTTTCTCTGCTCCTTTGCTCTCCCCAGAATGGGACGCGAGGCAAGCCCGGGCCACAAAGGCTTTAGTGGGGAAACGCAGCCAATTCGGAGCCGGGGAAGGGGGGGCGGGTGAGGAGGGGGAGCCTGAAATATCCTGGCTGCCTTTCTGATGCAAATATAGCGAACCAGCCACGGGATATTTCATTTTCAGTCAAGCCTGTGATTTAAATGTCGCCCGCCATTCCCTTATTGTCTAGCTTTATTAAACGACCCCCCCTCCCTCAGCTTAGCATTGTTGGAGGTAAGGCAGAAAGTAAGACTGAGGGAAGGGAAGGGGGAGACTGAGATGGGGGAAGGCTAAGGAGGGGTTCAGCTCGACGCAAAAAAGAAAGATGCAAAGATTATAAGCATCCGCCAACTCGAGTTATTGTTTCACGTTGATGAACTGTCTCGACTTTAACCGATTAATGGCTCAATTAACCGCTTAATTTAAATGTTGCACAATCTCAGTATCGGTGGTATGCTGGAGCTATATACTGACGGTCAGAAATAACGCCAGAAAATAACGTATGGGTTTTTTTGGGAGGGGGGAAGGCGCCTCCAATTCTTCCTCGAAACAAGAGGTGAGGTCAGTCTGACAACAATGCCACCAGCGCTGCGCGCAGCTCCGACAGAACAGATCTGAAGATTGATTTCTTGAGCACGCTTACTTGTAAGCAGGTTTCCTTAAAATCAATGGCACTGACTTGAAAGTAAATGTACAGGGGGCGGGAGGCACGCTAGGTTGGGACTAAAGGCACCGATTACCACTAGGCACTTATAAAAAGGATCCCCACACACGGCTCCGAAATAAAATCAGGTTAAATTAACTGGAATGAAAATACCTATCTATTAAAAGCAGAGTCCGGACTAACAGAATAGTCAAATCGGCCGGCTTTTGATAACCTGCTTTAAAAGGCCTCTGTCAATTTAAGAACAAATAGTTTAAAAAATTGGCTGCCGAGATCGAAATGGCGGTAACTCAGGAACTGAGATTTATTAGTGAAACCCAAAGTGTTTCAAAAAATATTTTGCCTTTTTTGGGGGGAGAGGGCAGTATCGATTTGTTCTTCAAAGTTGTGCAGGCGAAGTCACCAGCTTCTTACTCGAATGTGAATTTGGAGGGAGACTGCTTTCTCCTTTTTTCTTATTGCCCAAATGTTTTGTTCAGTTGTTTGTTTGAGGTGTGTGGGTTTTTTTGTTTAGATCTCTTTTTTCTTTGGCTCTCAGTCCCTTCCCAGCAGGGAAAGCCCAGGCCCTGAGAAACCGCATGAATGCTGGGGAATTATAAAGACAGGAGTAGTAGTACAAGGTATAACTGTTCAAATGCCTCATCTGCAAATTGGATTGCTACACAATTAATCAGAAAGTTAATTAATGAGCAAGTTACTAATTAGGACAATTTAAAGCCAATGTTTATAGAGTCTTACCTTTAAAGAAATAAAATACCAACCCATTAATTGGTCCATACCTTGATTTCATAACTCATCACCAAGGTTATAACGCTACAGATGTTTTGTTTATTATGTAACACGTGGCAATTATGTCAGTATTATATTGGGCGCATCGTGAATCAATCTTGAACATTTTGTTATCACTTTAAAGACACCCATTTTTAAAAATAATAGAAGAGGCTAACTGGACGAAATATCAGGTGCTCTTCCTGGTACTCCCTTCAGAGATCTGACAAAGCTGAGCATCTTCCATATTTTCTCATTAGCAGGCACTTAAGAGATTTACCCACTTTCTGTAGGATTAAAGGACAAAACTCCCATTGATAAAGCCCTCATCCTCTCAGCCCATTCACTTTTACTCACAATGAAGTTTTCTTCAATGGGATTTCCAAGGGATTAGGATTGCTTAGGGAAGTCCCTTGCATTTTTTAGTTTCCCTGAGCTCAGGTAGGCATAGGCAGCACATTCGACCCAATTTTATGCTATTTTTACAATATTATTCCTCTCGTGTACAGTAGGATAAAAATGACAAACACATTAAAGAGCACAGAGTGTCCTTTCTTTAACTGCCCATTTTACACCATTTTGGGGTGTCCTTGTCTGTTGACCTTTGCTAATTTAAATATATTTATCAGTACATGGGGGGTAGGGTCAAAACCCACCCAGGAACTGAAATTATAAGTGGTTAAAAACCAATGTTGTGAAAAAATTAATGCTGGAATAAAATATGTAAGCATAAGATGACAATACTATTTTTGATGATAAATGGAAGAATCACCTAGATTTTTTTAAAAAAATCTCTTAATAGATGTAAAACAGTGTACATCAAAATAAGTAACAAGCAAGTTTTTTAATTAAAACTGAAATAAGCTCTATCAAAAGAGACTTTGCATATTCCTGCCCAGTTTTATTTAATAGAAAATCCCCTTCCTTGTTTTCAATAGGAGTAGTAAATGAGCACCTCCATCACTGAATTGCTTTCTTATGTGCAGAAGGAGCAGCTCAGAGCTGACCACTCTGGTCTTCATTCTGTTAGATCCTGAGATACCAATTATATGCACATCTTAGCTGTCTCTCTAATTCCTACTTTCTTCTCCTTAAATAACAAAGGAAAGAAATTTTAGGAATGCCAGGGACTGCAGATCACAGTGCAATTTGCTCAAGTTGTGCCATCCGGAGGAGTGGTTGCAGGGGGTGGTAAAAAAAAACACACCTCAAGATGGTGGACACAACAGTATGATCAAGCTCAGCCTGTTTCTATATGTGTGATCTATCATCATGGCCACACTCTTCACTTTTTGGGCATACTTCTCACCACCATAGTTAATGACAAGAAGGACAGCATAAGGGAATAGTTGAATCTATCACCCAAAAAGTTATAAAACAATTTTAGCCAACTATTTCTCAATGTGTAAATCCAAATTTCATTTCATTGGACCGTGCTTCTTGGTGAAAAACCATAGATCACAACCTGAAGTGATGGCAGGATTTGTATAGCATGCTTGAAAATAGTGGTACATTTTTATGCGGTATTCAGAGTGATAACTATATTGTCACTACTGTGCCTCAATCCAATAATGTTTTTGTTCACATTCTTTACAGAGTAAATATACCCATCAGTTTCATATTGTGATATGCTTAATCTTTGTGTGAATAAGAGAGAGACAGAAAGATGGGAGTGGGGGAACTTAAATCCTGCTGACATTGAAATTAATTAGAGAATTTTCATTTGTCATCTGAAGAAATACTTTAGCACACCTTTTCCAACCCGATTCTCTCCCAAAGTGTTGTACTTCAAATCCCAGAATTCTGTGAGGGGATAATTGGTTGATCTGGTTGGGGGTTCTGGGAATGGAAGTCTCTTCTACTTAATAATAAACACTATACAGGGAAAGAGCTTTCTAATACAAGAGACCCTTCAGTTATTGTGTCAAATGTCTTACTGTACCAAATCCTTCTGGCAACCTCTTCAACAATAAAATGTACATCTCTAGTAATTTTGAATGAAGAGTCTTCTGTACCACGTTATTAGCAATAAATCTACACGATTCTTTGTTGGTTAAAATCATTATCATCATCATAGTGATCATTACTGAACTCATTATTCTTGTGTTACTATCAGAGTAGATTTATGATAATATCCTGCATCTCGCCTGAGCTAAAGAAGGTGTAAAGGATTTGATTAATAGCTGCTTCTACATATTAATATTCGATGTTTCTCATGTTTTAAATAGCTACTGGGTAGTTTTCTTATGAAGCATCTGACGAGGCCCTTAATATTTTTCCTTAAATTCACTTAGGGACAAAAGAAAAATCAGTTTAAATGTATAGCTGGGGTCAGGTAGAGGAATGGAGAGCAAATATTGTACTAACAAGTACAATTGAACGCCCCCGCCCAAAAGGCAGTTAACATTTACCATCTGAGGATTTTGGGGGTCTGTCTCCCACGGAGCCAATGGATGGAAGGAAGGCACCCCTAACAAACCCTTCTGAACGCAGCCATAACTGTGAGCATGTCAGGTTCCCAGAGAATTAAAGAGCGAGATTGGGGAAAGGTTCAGGGACGAAGATATTATTGGACTGTCTTCGTCACTTTGTTTTTGCACACATACATGATGCCCGTAAAAGAAGGGGATCTAGCTATTCCGGAGAAGCCGTCATCCATCCTGGCTGGCGTTGAATTACCGAGAGAGGCGGGGAGGAGGGAGCGAGACTCGGGCGAAGAGCAGCGCACCCACTATCTGTCCCTTAAAGGTTACGCGGCGCTCTGCTTCGCTTTGTCTTCCTCGCGCCCTTTCCTGGCAAAATGGAGACATCACATCCTTGCCCAGCCTCGACTCAGTATTTATGAAGGTTTTCTGACAAATAGGCAGGCTGGCCACGCATGGGTGGCTGCCTTCATTCCGCACTTGGCTTGTTTACATAGGACCAGCACCATTTCCACGGATTAAACAAATCACAGGCAGAAGGAGACATTTATAATCCGCCAACGAGGCCACAGGCAGTTAAAGAGGGGTGCGCGCGGGGGTATGTGGGCATGGCTGTAAGGAAGAAAAATAATGTCCACGACCAGGGAGCTGACCTTCTCCTAAGAGGGCAACTCTGGAGTCTACCGAGATAAATACAAGTTATATATAATAGTATGGGTGCAAGCACACTCAAGTGCGCTCAGCACGGGGAAATGCACACTCATAGTCCCACGGACTTAAAAATTATAATATTTACGGCTTAATATTATAAGAGCACTTACACTTTCAGTTTCCCGGAAAAGAAACTACAATCGGCTGCTCTGTAACATTCTAAGCATACTACAATGAATGTGTGCGCAGCTATTGCATACGTACGCACACACAATGACACCGCATATTACAAATAAGATTAAGGTACATATAAAATGGCCACAATCATTTAACTTTTGAAGCTCCATTAAAAAAAAAGACTGGATGGTGTCCACTGTAATAAGCATGGTTTTAGATCATTGTGGAAATCATGTTCTATTCAATTTTTATAAAAGTATATATAGTAAGAGGCGATGAGGTGCTGTGGTTCAAGGCACCAGGCTTGGACCCAGGAAATGGTTAGTTTTAGCTCTACTTGAGCACAAAGTCAGCTTGGGGAGTTTGGGCCAGTTTCTTTCTCTCAGGCCGAAGAAAAAGGCAACGGCGAACCACTTAGGGTAATGTTGCCAAGAAAACTGCAGGGACTTATCCAGGCAATCGCCTGAAATCAGGAATGGCACAGGGAAAAATGGTAGATAACACGTTTTATATATGTACCGCTAATGAGAATGAATGTAGATGCCTAGATAGTATTAAATAGCAAGATTTAAAAATATATATATTTAGTGTAGATGGGGGCATTGTTTTTATATGCTCTATTACATTTCCTAAGAGCCGGCGAATTAGAAATCGGGTTTTAAACGAGAGATAAATCCTATAAAAGCTCAAAAGCACTCCAAATGTTTGGGTACTAAAACGAATTCAATTCAGGAAACCAAAACCGGTCAGCTGCCGCGGAATTTGCCCTCCGAGAAAAGTCTGCAAAAGGAAAGATGAAATCGCAAGAGTGACGTGTCAGGGAGGGGGTCGGAGATTCCCCCCACCCCACCCCAGTCCCGCTCAGTTGCACGAATTTGCTCCCAGGTAGGAACGACCACAAGCTGCGTCTCTGAGCCCCGTGGTGGGCATCGAGCTGATGGCGCTGAGCACTTGCCACTTGCCACTTTGCTGGGACTAGACGCCAACAGCGCCATCAGCAAAATCCCGCTCGGAGCGCTTAGTTTCCCAGTCGGTTACCACCGCCATTCACCCGGAAGTATAAAGGCAAGAAACGGTGCTATTTCTTCGCCGCCTATGGAAACTGGGCTTGCCTCTGTTATGACTTCTCGCCGGGCTAAGAATGCTAATATCGAGAAAGGAGCCCCGACTCCAAACGTTGCCCTTACTTTTCGGTCGGGGCAGGAGGCGGCGGCGGCTCGGGCTGTCTGTCCCTCCTTCTCCTCCTTCTCCTCCTCTTCTTTGCAGCTGGTGGGTTATAAAAAAATGACACATGTCAGCCACCTCGGGCAGCGGGAGCAAGGAAATTCCTCACAAAACAGCAATGGTTTCGAAAAAAGAAGCACAACAAAAATATTGAATAAATTCCCTTTTAATTTATTTGATCATTCCACATTACGGAGCTATGAATTGCTCAAATTTGATAACAAGTACTCAATTCAACTCATTATGTAAGTTAAATTAGACTTCGATAAAATTTCAGTGGCGCGCAGTGGTTCCTAAAATGAAATGTAATTTGTGCAAGAATTTGTTGTATCTGTCACAAATATTTCCAATTAGCGGCCGTAATTATTTGATAGTTTCTGTAATTATGGCTTAAACGGGTGAATTTGGGACTGTGGAGGACCCTAATTGGCCTAAATTTGATATTTTGCATATTTGCATAATGAGGAAATTGGTAGAAAATTGTGTTCATTCATTTGTGAAAAATCCTATGAATTTTATGAATTTGAAAGCTCTGTTTGTGCAGACTGTGACTTTGCTTGCTGATCCCTGAGGAGCTCGCGCTGAATGCCTGAACGGGCAGCGCGCCAACTTCTCCTCCAGGAGCAGAAAGGGGGGCCGGCGGGTTGGGGGGGGGGAAGGAAAGAGAAAAGAGGAGGGCAAGAACGCGCGCCGAACAACACAAAATTCTGCGCATGCGTTTCCGGCTCGGCTTTTTTTTTGCTGAAGGATTGCGAAGTGCTGGAGTGCTAATGCGCGCGCGCGCGCTCCCGTGCTAGAAAGTGGTGGGAGCAAAGGTCGTGCTGCTGCTGTCGCCGTGAAGTGGAGCGGTTCCTTCGAACGCGTCCTGTGCATTCGCGACCGCGTGAAAGGGAAAAAAAAGAGTCTTCCAGTCCTCCAAGCAGACGTGAACGAAGGGGGCTGCACGGCCGAGGGAAACTCAGGCACGTGCGCGACGGCTAAATACTTCTCCCTTGCAGTCTGGGGTGATCCATTGCGCTGTCAGGTTGAAACAGTTAAAAGAGAAGCCAAAGCCTCGGCTTTTAAGATGCTGGCCCACACAGCCTCATTCATCATTCTAACGTGACGGGTTATTTTTGTTGTTGTTGTTGCTTGCTAGCGTCCTACGCTCGGTTGAAGTTAACGTGTAACAGCTCCTTTGACGCCAAGCAGAGTTTGGATCAAGCAGCTAAAATACCCTGAGAAAAGGAAAAGCAAACCCACCAGAGAAAATAGCTTCGTCCTCACCAGCCATCAATATCCAGATGAGCAGATGAGCAAGAAGTAAACAATATCCCAATCAAGGAATCACCAGCGCAGACTAACTAGCTAACAGTAAACAACAGCCTAATCTGGGAACCAGCAAGACCACTCTCATCAACACTGACAGGGCAAGCAACTATTGTATAAAATGACAGCAAAGCCCACTTCCTTCTAGCATGGATGGTGTTACCTAGTTGGGTAATGAAATGTCTGCAAGAAAAGAAGCTCAGAGAGCAACAAGGACCCCACAGAAAATATCCTCTTTTTCACCCCAGGAAAATGAAATACTCATTTAGGCACAACACACACAGTGCTACGTAGTATATAGCATAGGAAGAGGAAATTTGGATTCATTATGTAGCTTTCCCTTATTGTTTACCTCCAGGTGTGCTAGAACTCCCATAATTTCCTGTAAAGCAGTTGTGCTATCATATATTGAATATGAGTGTGATTTGTTATCTAGTGTGTCAAGAGTTTTTTTTTTAATTGGGGAGAGCATTAGTAGAGTGTATAGGAATCCCAGATATAAAGACTATCTGAAAATTCAGGAGACTGCATGATGCATATATTATTCTGGATCCTATTTTAAGTGCCTATATTCCTGAGAGTACATACTCTGTTTTTCTGTTACTTTTATATAATGTCCTCTGCCATTTCTCTGAAACTTCCCATTTCTGATCTTGATACAAATTTCTAATTTAAGTAGAGAAGTAAGCTACCTATTTTCAGGTTTTAACCCTATCTAATTGGTAGTTTAGGAAACCTTAATCCATTGCTACACAATATCTTTATCTGGATTAACTAAAATGTAATGGAAATATGCAAGTTTTCCACAACAAAGGATTTTTTCCTGACCCCACCAATTTCTAAACAAAGTTTGCTCTGATTTATTTAAAATATGAGAAACGTATATTTTTTTTATTTTTTTTTATTTTTAATTACATTTATATGCCGCCCTTCTCCGAAGACTCAGGGCGGTTTACAATTTTTTGGGATACAACCCAGTGTGCTCAGCAATAGCCTTCATTCCATTGTATATGCCTGCTTATTACTAAGCGGCATTTTTACAAGGTCAGCTAATTGCCCCCAACAATCTTGGGTCCTCAATTTACCTACCCCAGAGGATGGAAGGCTGAGTCAACCTTGAGCCTGGTGGGATTCGAGCCTACAGTAATTGCAGACAGCTGGATCTTAAGAGCAGGCAGCCTGAGCCACCAAGAAGATTTGTTACATCTAAAAGTGTTGCAAATAATTTGCTCTGGAACTTTCACTGAAGAAAATGAACATGGCAATAAAAGTTGAAAAATATGAGTGCCATTTTGCTTTTTCTGTTGTTTAATTCAGCAGATATTACAGCAAACTATCTTATCTTGGCTTTATTAAAAATATAATATGATTTGGAATGCTTCACTTGCAAATTTCATTCTGTTTTCCTAAAACAAAGGTGTTTTCAAAAGTTGCAGGTCTTGACTTAAAAATACAACTTTGCATGTCACTAGAGAGTTTTATCTACTTCATTTTATGTCCCTAGGGTAACTTTAGATGGTTAGCGTTTTATCTGTTCCCATGGAACTGTATAATATGTGAAGATGTACCATGCTCTAAATGCTTAAGTGTTTTATCTTAGGACTGCATTCCTGGTAAAGGTTAACATAAATTCATCTTCCACTGAAGCAGCATTTGTTTCTAGCTTCAAAACTGCTTTGTGGTATAGCAGGAATAGAATTTCCATTAAAATGTAAACATTGAGTGGACAGGTATATGGAGCTGCTTCTGGCCACTTGGCAGCATTTGTGTTACTTTATCTGTGATTAGATGAGTCAGGGAGCTCTTAAGCTTAGATTTACTTCTGGTAAATATTCTCTGATGTTCTTGGATCTCATTTTTCTGCAACTAATAGCTCTTGTTCTCACACCAAGATATTGCTATGTCCATGGGCACTGATCGTGCCAATAAATAGGTCCACGGGTGCCTATCAAGTGTTTGATCATACCTAAGTTTAATTTTTGTTACTTAAACAGAAAAGATGAAGTTAGTGTGCAGAAAAATAAAACATGAGTCACCATCATGATTCTTGTTTCCAAAATGTGTGCAGGCCATATAGATATTTTTGAAAAACAAAAAAGATGGGTGGCTGCAGACCAGGGCTTAGCTGGAAAATAAGGGGAATTAGTAAAGGATATTATGGTAAACAGTTAAAACATTGATTAAAAATATCAGTTAACATTGTTTTTTATAAGTAATATTCTACAATATTTCAAGATAAAGACAAATACTTAAATAGTGGCAACTGGTTAAGGGAAGGGAAGGCAAAACAAGAATAAACTAATAAAAATTCGTCCATATGATGTTTTCTATGTTTTATTTTCTTTATTTCAGTATCTCATTTTTTGTATCTATATTCTTCACTATCAGATGCTAGAATGTAAAGTGACTATATGTTTAAAATAAACTTTCATACCTTAAAAAAGCATCTTGGGGAAAACAGGAAATACAGGAAGTAACTTCATAAGTTTGCTTTTTGATAAATGTGCATTTAATGTTGCAATACCCAGCGTGGCAACTGTGAGTGAATACTTAACATGTTCTGAAAAGTTGCCTATTCACTTGGAAGATAATGAATGAAATTGGTAGCTTAATAATTATAAAATATGCAATATAAACATTCAGCATTCCATTTCTTTTCAGAAAAATGTGAGTTTTGGTGTCAGTAGCCGAAGTCAGTAACAAAGAGCCAGTAGTAGTTAGGACAGAAACCTGGAGAATAGGAATTCTAGTCTTGTCTTAGACACAAAGCTAGCTATGTGATTTTGGGCCAATCACTTTCTCTGAGCCCAGGAATTAGGCAACAGATCCACATCTGAAAAACTTGCCAAGAAACCTGCAGGGGATAGTCCAGGCAGGAGTTAAAACTGATTCGAAAGCACTAAAATAAAATAAGTCAGTAATATGGTTATTCCCAAATTATATTTTTATGCATCATAACATACAGCTGGAATTATTGCAGATGGTATAGGCTAAGGTATAATATTCAGTGCATATAACAATAATTGAACTGAGCAGATGTCTAAATATACATGCCTTGGTTTGCAGCCATTGATGTAATTCTAAGCATTAGGATGTAATACTTTGAGACTATTTTAAGTAAAAACATTACAATAGATCATAATCATAATGAGTTCTTATGAACAATATTAAAAAACTTCTTTCTTAAAAGTTAGCACGTAATGCTGTCAAGTCATAGAAACTCTGCTCACTGTTCCTGCAATAAAATAATTTTTGTTTTAATTGTTTACAATATTTCGATCCTGTTCTTCTAAAGGATCATATACCACTCTTAAGAGTAACGTATTTGTTTGATTTTGACCCAATGTAATGTGCAAACCCATCCTGTGATTCCCCCCCCCAAATTATTTTAAACCAAAATGAAATAGCTTGCTGAGTCAAAATTAAACAAAACACAGGAGGAATGAAGCTTTGACCAGATGTTGCTGAACTACAACTCCCATCATCTTTTATCTTTTGCCATATTGGCTGCAGTAAGCAATTTTGGAAAAGCCAGAAATTTCCTAACCTCTCTTAAATCTTAGGTTTTCTCTTAGGTTTTGTTGAACTGAAGTTCAAAACAAATCTGCAAGGTACATTAGGAGCAGATATTTGGAATATTTTGCAGATACCTAAGCACACAAATGTGTAATTGAAAATGTTTTTGCTTGTCTTTAAGGTACCTCGGAGCTTGAAACTGTAACTCAGTGTTTCTCAAACTTGGCAATTTTAAAAAGTGTGGCCTCCAACTCCCAGAATTCTCTAGAATTCTGGAAGTTGAAATTCTCACCTCTTAACTTTACCAAGATTGATAAACACTGCTGTAATGGAACAATATTTTAAAAATATTATTGTTGTAAATCAATGCTATGGTTATCCTGAGACATTTTACATTTAATTGAATCACCACCAATAAAACTTTTTCCATTTATTTCTCATGTTCTCTACTTAGTGTACCTTAAATGCTCTTCACTAGGATAAAGTGAAAAAAATATCCATCCACATTTTGAGATATTCATAGTATAATTATCCCAATTTTTAATGCCTTTTGGCCATTCAAGATAGTATGAAAAAAGGCTTCTGGTGAGAAATTATGGATGGCAGATGTCTTGAAAGAAGTGGAGAGATTGCAGCTGAGAATATCTACTGGAATGTGGATTTTGTCAAGCATAATCTCCTGGATCAAAGGGAGTTTGTGAGATAATCCATATTATTCTGGAAGTATTCTGGAAGACAATTCCTCATGAATAAACTGCAGAAACAGGATTTTTAACCCTTGGCTCAGGAGTTGAACTGCCAGGAATTCTAGGATTCCATCCTTACTTTTAGCTGTAGTATAGCCATATATATGGGCATTAAGACTGGTTTGCCCATTAACTTTTTGTAATGTAATTAATCTAGAGATATAGAGAATTTCCCCTTGCAGCAAAGATAAAATTCCCTATGGGAGTTAAACCTTTCAGAATTACAAACAACTAGAAGAAAGTCTTTGATGTAAAAGATTCAAGAACTTTTTGCAAAAATCTTAACAAAGAAAAGATTTAAGAAAATTTTAAAATAGATAAGGGGATAGTATTTTTATCATTTTTACATTTTAGGAAAGTGCTTTGGTATATATTTGCACTAAGGCAGTTTATGAGATCCAGAACTTAATGGGAAACTTTGTCACTTACTGTTAAAGAAAGCATCTACTGTAACTGGTGGTTTCACATAACAAAAGAAGGATATATCTAAATAACTAAAAATAACTAAATTAAATATAAGGTGCTACAAGATGCAAAAGAAAGAGGATTGGGTCTATATTTTTTGAAATTATACCTTTATCTGTACTGCTTAACTTGGATGAAAGAGTAGATGTTACTGAGAGATAGGAGGCTATTGAGTTAGAAGGACATGATATAGATTTGGATCATGTGGACATTTATGGCATGATAAAATGAAGGTTAATATAGTCTTTTAAAATCATGTCAGGCATTCCATTTTGAGAAAATGGAATAAATCTAGGTTGTGCCCTAAAACATCTGTGTGGCTCTCAGCACAAGCAGCATTTTATAGATGAGAAAGATAAGTAAATATAGTAATAAATTAAATTATTGTGCTATATACAATAATTGTGGTATATATTGTGATATATTTCAAGGGGAATGTAAAATAAGAGAAGATTTGATAATGGAAAGATATACTTTTTAATGATTTTCCTATGTACAAGTATAGAAAGGTTTAAAATAGATAAAAGTTTTTATGGTTTAGAACAATGTAAAGCTAACTTTGAAACAGAATTATGATCAAAGGATGAACAAGAGATTGCAAAAATGCATAAACTTTTGTTGAAATCTGAGACAGAAGATCAACAAGTAAAAAAGTATGATAAAATTGGCTAAATGGAAAATGTAGGGTTGAAAGGATTAGTCTTAAAGTATTGTCTGAAAGAATGTTTGTAAAATGATTGGTATTTGTGACAGAAAAATAGTCTAGAATGTATAAAGGTATCTTGAATTTATGTTGGAAATGTGAACATTATGAAAGAACATATATTGATGGATGTTGAAAAAGTCTCCCCAATTAATACAAATACATATATTAATTCAGAAGATTTTGAAGAAAAAAAATACAATTGAAATGAAAGGTTTTCTTCTGGGCTTACTGCAGGGGTGGGATTCAAATTTCTTAACTGGTTCTGTGGGCATGGCCTAATTTGTGGGTATGACTTGGTGGTCGTGTGACTGGGTGGGCATGGCTTACTGACTGGGCATGGCTTGGTGGTCATGTGGGTGGGTGTGACTTGTATGTAAATATTATAAATATTTATGTAAATATTGAATTTTTTATTAAAAAAAGAGCAACTTTTATCCAAAATCAGGCAAAGCAGGCAGGCAGATTGAGTTGCTCACAGAGTCACAGATTCACTTAAAGATCTATGATTCTGCAATCTGCTGAGTCTGCAGTGAAAAATAGAAGCTTCAGTCCTAAGAAAGGTTCAGCTCTGCTTTTAGATTAGAAATCGAAGAAACCCAATGGTTTCCTGCTTTCTAGCTAATCTAAATCTCCCGGCACAGCAGAACAGCTGATGGCCGGGAAAAAAAAAGGAAAAATATCAACTTAGCAGGCAAGTTTGATGGCACGCATGCCAGGTATGGGATGAATGGGAGGGGAGGGCCGGGGCTGGGGCTAGCCAGTGGCGCGATTTGCCAGTTCTCCGAACTGGGCAGAATCATAGCAACTGGTTCTGTAGAACTGGTCCGACCAGGTAGAATCCCACCCCTGGTTTACTGGACAGAGAGCTAGAAAAAAGACATGAAACTTTGTGTGTATGTGTGTGTGTGTGTGTGTGTGTATTTGTTTTCGTAGATTTTCACGGGTAAAGGTATGTAGGTCTTGGTGTATTCAGGTCTTGTCCTGTGTAAGATTGAGAATACCTTGGTGACGTTTCGACGAGATCCCACTTGCCATCTTCAGGCTGGTGTCTTCGGCTTTGTGCTTGTGTCAGCAAGCACAAAGCCGAAGACACCAGCCTGAAGATCAAGTGGATCAAACGTGTATTCTCAATCTTACATGGGACAAGACCTACACACACACACACACACACACACACACACACATATATATGTATCAGCTGTGGCAAAATTAATATATGATCAAAAATGGAAAGGCTCAACATTAACTATAATTTAGGATTGTTTGACGAGGAATAGGTACTACAGGATTGTAAAAAGAGGTTTTATGGAATTGGCATAAATGGCTAGATTGACTTCCTTGTTTAAAGAATATTTTTTCTTTAAACAAGGAAGTCAATCTAGCCATCTAGCCAATCTACATTTAAAGCTGACTAGAAACTCCTTATTGATATTTTGCATGAAGCAGAAAAAAATACTCTTACAATGTGGTTTTGATGATTAGAATAAAATAATAGAGAAAATTGAGCAGGGGTGGGATTCAAATTTCTTAACAACTGGCTCTGTGGGCATGGCCAAATTTGTGGATGTGGCTTGGTGGTCACGTGATTGGCTGGGTGTGGCTTGGTCACATGACTGGGTGAGTCAAAAGATAGAAGCTCACTTTAACAATGCTCTTGGAGGAGGGGTAACAATGCTCTGGGAGCAAAAATGCCCCATTTTTGCTCCTAGAAGGCTACCTACACTTAACTGGGAGACAGACTGGCCTCGTGAGGACTCCTGGGAGGGGAGGGGTGGGCGGTGCCAGCTGTTCTTCAGAACTACCAGTTCGCTGAACTGGATGTAAAATTAACATCCGGTTCGCCTGAACCAGTTCGAGCCGGTAGAATCCCACCCCTGAAATTGAGCCTTTTTATGACCATAGAGTAAAAGATAATGTTGTAATTATACTTGTACTTCCTCCAAAGCAGAGGTGGTATTCAGCAGGTTCTGTCCAGTTCTGGAGAAACGGTAGTGGAAATTTTGAGTAGTTCAGAGAACCCACAAATGCCACCTCTGACTGGAGATTTTTCATTATCCTTTCCCTGCCACACCCACCAAGCCATGCCCACAGAACTGGTAGTAAAATTTTGTGAATCCCACCACTGCTGAAAAGGAAATTGGATGCTTTTTCTATTTCTTTTCTTTTTGCATCTTTATCAATTTCTTCTTTATTTTGTTTTCTTTATTCGGTATTTATTTTTATTGATTTCTATATTCTCTTTAAACATTTAAATACAATTTCTATAAACATATTATGTAAAAAAGTACATTTTCTGGCTGCATAATTATTTCTAAAAGTGATCTCTAATTTAGCAAAGAGTATGTTTTTATAAAGTACTAGGCATTGTTTATTCCAGAGCGGAATGCTTCCTATTGCTAGTTATGAGTCATCATGCAGTCTTTTAAAATATATAAAAATTAATCCCCAAACTCTAAAAACATTGATTCCTGGCAATGACAAATCAGAAAATGGGCCTAGGGTTGTGCTGAATAGTTAAATGAAACTGTAAACCCAGTGTGTGGCTGTTATAAAAAGGGTGAACTCTGTGCTAAGAATCATTAGGAAAAGATCTCAGAAGAAAACTGCCAATATAACTATGCCTGTATATAAAACTACAGCTCTACCATACTTAGACACCAAATACAGTTTTGATCATTGTAACCTCAAAAAATATATTTTGGAACTGGAAAAGGTGCAGAAAAGGGCAACCAAAGTAATTTGTGGGCTACAACAAGAACAATCCATGCATATGGTCACATAACCCTACAGTTTTAGAGCTTTTTAATTTAGAAAAAAAGGCAGTTGTGAGGATATATTCCTGAACTGAAAAATGTGGAAAGGGACTTTTTCTCACTTTTACATTTTCACAGCATTGAAATTAATTTAAGGGTCATCAGGATATATACTATCTCCAGAACAAAAGACAACAGGACCTAAAGTGTGTTTGTAAGTGAACAACCACAGACAAGGATTATTACCTTAGTGTTCCATTGTGAACTTCACAGATGTGTCTCATTTTGTGACACAGAATGGAGTACTGTAAATCTGCTTTCCATTTAATTAAAGTTTTGTTCCTTAGTCCATGTTTATGCATTTTTCATCATCAGTAGATATCTGTTTGCTCCTCACTTTGCTAATAAACAATGAAACTAAGTTGCTATTACTCTCATTTTATAAATGGAGAGGTAGCAAGAAACAGACGAGTGAAAACTTTATTGATCCAAGGTAGAAGATGTTGTTCAAGATATACATTCTTTACATTCTTGTACAATAGTTTTAGCAGAATTTAGCACCTTCAAATCACTGTATCTTTTCTTGTCTAACTACACACATTGATTGAATCCCTCAGAAAAGGATGATGATGATGGGTTGAGGGTGGGGAGACAAATCCACATGAAAACTTTTACATGCTGGACCATACAAGACATGATTCCTTAAAGGCAACTATAGTTCACTGTACTTCACTGAAGACTTTGGCTTCAAATGACTAGGACACATGGTCAATGTACTTAAATTAACTATCTGACTAGTGTTCCCTAGAGTTTACTAGGGAGGCCAGCTCCACCCCCTTTCATTATTTATCTCTAAGCATTCTCTTTGCTGTGGGGAAATCAGTAGGTATCTTCGACATTATGTCTGGGTGGAAAGTAATCTGCTTTTATAGACCCAGGCTTTACAGTCTATAACCTAAAAATCCTGCAAACCTGTATCACTGGAAATGTGGGCTCTAGTTCAAAATAGGGATAAAAATATTCTCTTCATCTGAAAAGCCATCATTCATTTGGCTCAGCTTGGTCTAGAATTTCCTGCAATCCATCTGCAGGAAATGTGAAGCCAAAATGCTTTAGAATTAGGTTTTCACAGGGAATTCCCTGTTAATTAGTTATTTCTCTCTGCCATGTGAAGCGCTGCAATAATATCAGCTACTTTAAGTCCATAAAATGCAGTCAGCTATTTAAAACTTTTTTTTTATTTCTCTAAGGATTCATTTATTTTCTGTGATATAAACATGCTGCTCTTGAACCTTGGTGTGGCCATCATATGAGTGCTAGCTCACTCCATTATATTGAGGTCAATATTCTACAGTACTGCAAACATAAAAAAACCCATTGTTTTATTGCAGCAGATAGTAAGGCTAATCCTTAAGACAGGGAAATTTTGTTTGTTTTCACATATCATGTTCTTGCTTTAATTTCCCAAATATGATGCATCTTATAAATACATGCACTGCTTAGAATTTAAGGTGGGCTGGTTAATAATTTCCTTCGTTGTCTGTTCTACATTTACAAACTTTAAATTTGTGCACTGAGTGAAAAACAACCTGAGTGGGACATAGGAATGGGGTGCTTTAAATCACTCTCCTTCCATACACCAACACATGCAATAGGTGCTATGAAAATTTGTAATACTATTCATCTATTTGGCAGCTTACATGAGATATAAAAGGGAATGTAAATGTCCTTTTCCCACTCCTCAGCTTCTTTTAAATATAACCATGTGCTAGATTAAACCAATGATTCTTCTAGGCAGCATCTTACATTCAACACAGATAGCAGGAACTTCTAAAGGTTTCCCTAACAGAATACTAGGACAATAATTTCCCTATTGTTTCTTTTCAATAGTATTCAGAACAGAAGTGGTATTCAGCAGGTTCTGAAGAGTTCTGGAGAACCAGTAGCAGAAATTTTGAGTAGTTTGGAGATCCAGCAAATACCACCTCTGATGGGAGATTTTACAGTATCCTTCCCCTGCCATGCCCACCAAGCCATGCCCACAGAACCGGTAGTAAAAAAAAATTGAATCCCACCACCGATTGAGAACTATGCTGTTTTGAATGAAAGGTTTTCTGTTTCTAGTTTTTGTTTTTTGCACTAATCACCAGTCTGCTTCCAAGCTGAATTCAAGTGTGTGTTTTGATCTACAGTACCAATATGTTTGAGAATCCCACTCTGCTTCTCTTATATTCCATTCAAATGGTATATACTTTTCTATTTGTATAGGATGTTGAACTGAGCCCATCTCCCAAGTGTTCCTTAATGTGAATTCCACAGGTTGATCAAGATGGAAAAGATCTTTTAGCAATGGTCCCATATTTGCAGAATTCTCTCCCCAGAGAAGCTTCCTCAGTTGTGTACTTTGTCTTCTCAGTACTAGGCTAAGACATTTTATTCACTCAGGTCTTTTTAGACTCACGTTAATATGATTTTAGTAGTGGTTGCTGTCCAAAATGATTACTGACTTCTTTTATTTAGTGCTATTTGTGTTCATTTATTATTAAGGTTCCACCAAGGAATGGGACTTCTCTAGCACTTCTCACTTCTGCAGTTTCAACACTAATATGGGTGAGCATGTCATGTTCAGGTTTGAAATACAAACAATATCGCATTGTATTCACATTCTTCTTAAATTCTATGGTGCTTCATCGGAGCTGTAAAAATAATGGTTTGGGTTATAAAAATTTCAAGCAGAGTTCTTTTTCTCTGAAAAAAGGATTACTTACCTCCTCTAGCAGGCTACAGTTTTTTTTGTAAAGTTGCTCCTGAGAGTTTGATATGATGCATGAGGTTATAGTTGGAGGGAAGAATCAATGAAAATTGCCCCCTCACCCAGAAGAGATTTGATGGAGCCACATGGCTGCTTGTCACAAATGAACACCTGAAGAGTTTAGATGGTCCAGATGGCTGAAGGAGGTAAGCAGTCTTAGCCGTCATGCTTCTTTTCAGCATGTGTGTCCATGTTATAAATCTCAAGTTTGTTGTTAGGTATACATATCACATGTTTCAGTTAGATATTCATTGTAGAGCAAAAGTGAATTTTGTAGCATTTTAAGCTCCTGTGTGTGAACCAGCACATCCTCTTTTTAAACATCATATTTATTTACTTAGCCGAAGTATATATGCTTATCCCCAGGAATCATATTCCAAGAAGAAGAATGAAACTGTACCTTAAAACAAATATTTACTTATGGGCTGAAAGCACAACATATTTCAAAAGCAGATAAGAGCAGAAATAAGATTATGTCAAGAATGTGACATTTTATTCACTTCCCCTTACATACATAAAAAGTACAGCATCTAACATCCATAATTATAACAATTTTAATAAACCAGTCTTGATTCTTATTTTCTCTTTCTATGGATTAAACTTTTTTTTTCACAGCTAAATAAAAATAAGCATCACCAGTAGGGGGAATAGATGTATAAAAAACAAACTATTATTTATGATATGAAAATTATTTGAATGTCATTAAATAGTACATCTAAAATTCCTGGCACATAATGGTTTTACCACTTATTTTGTATGAAGAAATGTCAGGTAAGAGTATGTGAATTCAGATTTCTAGAAGCTTTTGTAGCAATCATTTACCCTTTGTGCACCATAACACAATATACGATTTTAAATGCTCTTCCAGCATTCCATTTTTGTGGTTAATAAAACAAATAACAAGATAAAGAATTAAAACATTCTAATATTGTCCATGGTGTGCTTCCCCTCTTCTGCCATTCACCTGGAACAATTTTTATGGATGCTTCTTATAAGTCTGAAATTAGACTTGCTCATGCCCACAATGTTAACATTTACATCTGCTACAACAAAGTATACATCACCTTAATAAGATTTAATCTGAAGAAGGGTTTTCCTTAGAGAATGTCATTTTTAAATGTAAAAATGTTAATAATTTAAATAAGAAAGCAGAGAGGGGAGGAATTCAGGGTGATGAATATGCAGGTGACCCTGTCCTATTGATTTAAATAACTGAGCAGGTAGTGAGAGAGGCCATCCTCAGATACTCACAGCCTAAGTCATTTAGAGTTTTAGAGGTCAATGTAGCATTTTATTATTATTATTTTTAATACACTTTGTTAAATTTTATTACATTAAAAGAAACAAAACAAAACATCAAACACACAAACACAAAACATTAAAACATTAAAAGTATAATATTCATTGACGACTACTTGTGGTGATATTATTTGTTAGAATGTATATAGGATTGCTATATACCACAATGTAGCATTTTAAATGGCCTGCAAGGCCATTATTAATATTTTTTAGTACAAGCACCATATGATTCTGCACTTTGCAACTGTTAGCAGCCTCGCCATTTTGCACCAATTCCAATTTTGAGATACTTCTCAAGGACAGCCCATGTAAATGGCACTGGAATTGTCAAAATAATTGTAACTGAATGTCTGTTAGATTTTTCAGAAGGCAGGTTAGACTTGAAATCTTTGATCCCTTCCAACTCTGAGATTCTATCACTGAAGCAATATAGAGATCTTATCAATAAATAATTTCCCTGCAGCATTAGCACCTTTGTATTGTCTGGATCTAAGTTTGTTTTCCATCATCCAGATCATTATCAAGATTAGGTAATGTTCAAGCATACTGGTTGTTTTCTTGGAGTTAAGAAATAGGGAGCTACAGAGCTGAGTGCCATCATCAGTAGAAGTGGATTGCATCTTATTCCCTAGCTCTGAAGGATCTGTCCCAATGGTTTCATGTAGAAGTTAGATGACATGAGGAACAAGACAGAGCCCTGTAAGAAGTTGTATGTAAATGACATAGATATTAAATAAGGTAACATTCTGGCAGGAAATATTAGAATCACCATAAAACAGTGTCACAAGGCCTAATTTTACAAGGTGGCCCAGGAAGGTGCCATATTCAATGCTGTCTGCTAAGAAATCCAGAACTAAAAGTGTCATATTTCCCCCATCTAATTTCCAAAGTAGGTCATCCACTAAACAACCAAAGCAATCTCTTTATCATATCTGGGCAACCAAGCCCAGAAAATCAGTTTTATCCAGATGCAGCTGGGGCGCAATCATCTTACCTAAGAATTCAATATTTGAATACTATATAACTAGAGAGACCCTCAAGGGAGAGCTTTTTCAACAAATTTTTATAATTGCCTCCTTTAAGTAGTTAGAAACAGATCCTGCTTTCAAAGAGGCATTGATCAACTCCCTTAAACATGGAGCAACCTGGAAGATAAATCGAGCCATCTAAAGGCAAGGATTGAGCCAAGTGGTGGGATTCAATTTTTTTTTACTACCGGTTCTGTGGGCATGGCTTGGTGGGCATGGCAGAGGAAGGATACAGTAAAATCTCCATTCCCACCCCACTCCAGGGGAAGGATACTGCAAAATCCCATTCCCTCCCCTCCAGTGGTGGGATTCAAATATTGTTACCACTGATTCAGTGGGCGTGGCTTGGTGGGCGCGCTTTGCGCACGTGCGCACACTTTGCATGCATGCGCGTGCCAAGCACGTACTTTGCACAGGTGCAGAGGCATTTGCACAGGCACAGAGGCGTTCTAACTCACCTCCTGCAAGCCTACATGATCCTGCTCACTTCTGCAGCTGCCGTGCGGCACTCTTTTGTGCCGTGCAAAGCTGCTGTGCTTCAAATTCAGAGGATAAAGGTGAGTATGGGAGCCAGGGCAGGCGGGTGGGCCCAACAGCAGAGCAGTGGAGAGAACCAGTTTGGTCTCCGCTGCTCATTGCTGATACTGGCTCTGTAGAACTGGGCCGAGCCGGTAGAATACCACTACTGTTCCCCACTCCACTAACCTGCTTTCCAGCTCTGTTCTCCTTTGCAGGGTAACAAAAGAAGACCCGGCCGATCAGCTGAGATTCAGGAGGCAGAGAACAGATGGGGCAGGGCCAGTCAGGTGGTGTTTGCTGGTTCTCTGAACGATTCAAAATTTCCGCTACCAGTTCTCCAGAACTGGTCAGAACCTGCTGAATACCACCTCTGACTGAGCTTTTAGAAGAAATGGCCACACCTCTTTAGACAGCCTGTCCACAACTTCATGAAAGATGTTCCATATCACATGGAAAAACAAAATCAGTTCCACTCTTATTTTCAGTTCAATTCATTCTGAACATTTCTCTACTTACATCTCTGTCTACTTGCTTCATTGCTCTTAGCTACCTGTAAACCAGTGTGACTATAATGTGAACCACGTCCAACATTTTAATTCCTGTATTACCCTAGCTTTCTTGTACGACATTATTTATTTTTGTTTACATTTCTTGCAATTATCATTCTCATAGAGCAACTCTGGGTGGCTCATAGAGGTAAAGAAAATATAAAACATGTAAAAATACAAACACACAGCAGCCAAGAGATCAAACCAGTCTAATAATATCCCCGACACCCACAATTTAAAAAATGCTATTGCTTAGCTCTGGAACTTTGGAAGTATGCATAGTGTACAGAGTGCCTTTTCTTCATTTCTCAATAATCACTGGCAATTTCTGTGTATAAGAATTAGGGCAGAAAAGTTTCTTAAGCTGAGGATTTTGTTTACAAATGAGTACTGATAATTGACTATGCAGAAGATAAGCATTGCCTATTTTGGAGATGATGATGATTTTGTTAGTGGACAAAATCTATATTTTCCCCAAGTCTTCCAAACTGTCAGGAAGGTACCTCTTTGAAAAATCAAAACATGATTTGCTTGGATAGTTTCTATCCCATATGGGTCCTCACTTTGCTTCCTAATTATACTTCACATTCTAAAAAATTTCAGCCCAAGGTTATACTACTTCTTGACTCTTACTACATAGTGATAAAATACAAACCTGGTGTGAAATACATTCTGGCTGGATGCATTTCTCTCCCTCATGCCAGGTCACATGTAATCATGGATATACACAGCCCCCAAATTTGACATTCGTTGCACATACACACCTTATCAGAAGCCACTAGGCATTGCACTAAA
>CM019149.1:274257051-274362823 GCA_009733165.1 Naja naja
CAGCCTATCTAATGTATTCTTTTAAATAGGTGGGGCTCTTACGTGTACGTTGAGACCTACGTGGTTCAGATGTTTTAAGGTTCTCACCTTGTGAGGGAGGAAATATGTCTGCTGACATTTCCTTACTAGGACTTGTAGTAATGGTAGAACCTGTTTGGTTACTAGTTACACATGGGGTTGATTCTTGCTTGTTCATTACACTCATGATCCTCCCCTTCCCCCCTAGAAGAGGTATTAGGTATGGGAACTAGAGAGGAACAATTGCGATGTTCCTGAGGTAATCTGGATCTAAGCTGATCAATGTGCCTGCTCCAGAGGACACCATCCTCTGTTTGTACCCTGTAAGATCGAGGGCCTGTGATTTGGGTTATCTCAGCAAGAATCCATACGGGTTCACCCATAAGGTTCTTAGCATAAACAGAATCACCCACAGTGAACGTGCAAACTTTGCTAGTGGAATCTAGTGGTGCGTTGGGTGCGTAAGTGGGATGAAGGCGGTCAAGGGGAGACCTGAGTTTCCTATCCATCAACAACTCTGCTGGGGACAAGTTAGTTGATGGGTTAGGAGTGATATGCTGGACACTGAGAAGTTTTTCAACTCTCTCAGTGATATCCCCTGGACCCAATTGCTGAAGTTTTTCCTTGGTAAATCGTACCATACGTTCAGCCCGGCCGTTAGCCGAAGGATGCCCAGGGGCTGTCAGGGCATGTCTGATACCCTGCTGTGCTGGATATGATTCAAAAAGGTTGGATGTAAATTGAGGACCATTGTCAGAAACAGTACATCAGGTAACCCATGAGTTACAAAAGCTTTTAAGCTGTTTGATGACAGCATCAGTTGTGGTGGATGCCATAGGGATGCCTCTAGCCATTTGGAATATGCATCTACTATAATAAGGAAAGTGTGCCCTCTGGTAGGGCCAGCAAAATCAATGTGAATCCTGGACCATGGGCCCCTAGGACATTCCCATTCCTGTGTGGGGGCAGAGGTGGGGCAGGCCTGACTACCTGACAGTTGGGACAAGATGCAACCCAGTTTTCAACCATTTTGTCAATACCTGGCCACCATACATAACTCCTGGCCAATCCCTTCATTCTGACAATACCTGGATGACCCTCATGTAACATTTTCAAAACCTCTTTTGCAGTTTTGCAGGAATAACCACCCTGTTACCCCACAAAATACATCCTCTTAATACAGATAATTCAGTTTGCCTGGATTTAAAAGGTTGGGCAAGTTGAGGTAGATCTTGAAGAGGCCAACCTTTCTTAATCCAGCCTATAACAGGAGCCAATAAAGTGTCTTTGGCAGTCTCTCTGGCAATTTCAGCAGTGTGTACTGGAAGCTTGGCAACAGTTTCTAGGAAAAAGGTGTAAGTCTCAGGAGCAAAGTCCTCAGTGTGAGAAGGAAGTGGGCAGCGACTCAAAGCATCTGCATGCCCAATGTCTTTGCCAGGCCTGTGGATGAGTTTGTATGAATAAGCAGCAAGAAATTCAGTCCACCTCAGCATTCTTGGTGACAGGATAGTGGGCGTAGGTTTGTCTCCTGCCACAATGCCTAACAGAGGTTTGTGATCTGTGACAATGGTAAATGTTCTCCCATATAAATACTCATGGAATTTCTTGACAGCTGCAACAATTGCCAAGGCTTCCTTGTCCAGTTGGCTGTAGTTCCTCTCTGCTTTGGTCAAGGTGCGAGAGTAAAATGCAATAGGAGCTTCCCTCCCGCTGGGAAGCCTGTGGCTCAAACCCCCCCCCAAAAGGGGATGCATCACAAGTCAGTACAACAGGCAAATTCTCAGAGAACTGTATCAGTACAGCATCAGATGATTAGTCTTTTAATATTGTTAAATGCAGATTGTTCTTTTCTGCCCCAGACCCATGCAGACTTTTTGTCTAATAATCTGTGCAGTGGTTCTGCAATGGTTGCCTTCTGAGGTAGGAACATGTGATAAAAGTTAATGAGTCCAAGGAAGGCTTGCAAATCTGTTTTACATTTTGGTCTAGGGGCTTCTTTGATTGCCTGAACCTTGGCATCTGTGGGGTGGATACCATGCTTGTCAATCATATAGCCCAAGAACTCAACCTTGTCAGTTCTAAGAGTGCATTTTTCTTCCTTGACTTTTAACCCGCTTTTTGAATCTGGTAAGGACTTCTCTGAGTCTCTCTTGTAACTGAGTGTCATTTTCAGCAGAGATTAACACATCATCAAAGTAAGGTACTACCCTGGCAGTCCTTGGAGCATCCTTTCCATAAGGCTTTGGAAGATGCCTGGTGCCACGCTTACTCCAAACTGTAACCTTTTACATTTGAAAGCACCTCTATGAGTCACAATGGTTTGGGCCTCTGCAGTGGCATCATCAACTGTTAATTGTTGATATGCCTGGGCCAGATCCAATTTGGCAAAGACTGTACCCCTGCCAAGTGAATGTAGTAAATGATGCACCACTGGAACTGGATATGCGCTCTGTTGAAGCGCATGGTTCAATGTCCCCTTATAGTCTCCACAGATTCTCACTGACCCATCAGTCTTGACTGGTGTGACTATGGGTGTCTCCCACCTGGAGTGGTCAGTGGGCTCTAAAACTCCTTGAGCTATTAGTTTATCTAATTGTGCATCAATTTTTCCTTTAAGGCAAATGGGACCCTTCTGGGCTTTAAGTGAATTGGTGGCACCTTGGGATCTAGATTGAAAGTGATAGGGGTCCCCATATACTTGCCCAATCCATCACTGAAGACCTCTGGAAACTCAGACTTCAAGGCCTCCTCCCATTCAGTGTTGCTCACGTGATTGATGCCAGTCACCTCGATGCCTAGTGGATTGAACCACTCAAGTCCCAGCAAGCTTGGGCGATCCTTGTCCACGATGGTCAGGGGCAAGCGTTTGGTGTGGCCTTTGAACTTCACGTTGAATTCTCTTGTTCCAACTACTGGAATCTTGTTCCCTTGGTAGTCTTTAAGAGTCAGTGCTTGCTTCTTGAAATGCTTCTTCTGAATGTTTGGGAGTAGTCTGTGAATAGTGTCCCATGACACCATAGATAAATATGAGCCTGAGTCCACTTCCATTTGGCAAGGCCTTCCTTCAATTAGTACCTTGACATGCACTTTTCTGTTATTGATAGAAGAAGAATGACCAATAGTTACTGTCTGATGAGTTTCATTCTTCCCTTTGCTTCTGTGCTGCCCCATTTTCTCACTGAGGTTGTTGGGCTTGAATTCTTTGTCAGGAAACTTCCTTCTGTTGGGTGGAGTTCTGGATGATTTGCAGACTCTTGCTAGGTGTCCTCTTTTTTCACAATGGAGGCAGATGGTATCTAGGAACTTGCATTCAGTGCGGGGTGGCTTCCCCACAACCTCTGCAGTAGAAATCTTGCCTCTTTCTTCCCAGGTCTTTCTTTTTCCGCTCCATTCTGAGTCTATAAATTCCTTCCTCCACCTCACTACAGTCTGACTCAGAATCTATTTGCTCACAATGAGTTGTTGTGGACTTTTCCACATCAGGATGGCTTGTGGCCTTGTTAATTTTCTTCATGGCTGCTGCTGAGGACTTGGTAGCTTCTGCTGAAGAGGCCTCTTCTATTGCTTCCTTCAGCGTGATCTTAGGTCTTAGTAATAACTTGCTCTGAAGCACCTTGTCTTTAAGGCCCAGAACAAATCGATCGCGCATGGCCTCTTCTAAATTGTTAAATTCACATGCACCCCCAATGTCTCTTAAACTTGCCACGAAGTCATTTACGTTTTCGCTTTCCCCTTGATCTTGACGGTAAAACTTGTGTCTCTTAATGAGGCACGATACTTGTGGGGTGTAATGGGCTCTTAACAACTTTTCTAAGTCAGGCCATTCCATTACCTTCACGTCTGCAGCTCCCGCCAATGCCTTCGCCATCTTGAAAACTGCCGGACCGCAGTGCGTGAGAAAGACCACCCTCTTCCGCTTCTCGAAATGTCGGCAAGATCGTTTCCTTCCAGATACATTTGGAAACGATCTGCATACGTCTCCCAGTCTTCTGCTGTCGATCGAACGGGCTGGGGGTGTTCAGCGCAGCCATCTCTCTCTTCTTCTGTTCCGCGTTGCCTTCTTCTTCAGGGAGATCCCACCTTTAAGTTTGCATGAATGACAGACGCGGAGTGCTTCAAGCTCTTTGTTTATTAGTGACTACAGCTCAGAACGAACCCACTTTGGCTGGGCTGCAGCTGCTACTTATAGCCAGCAGCCGCAGTTGCCAGCCAATCAGAGTGCAGGGTTTTCCCGCACTTTTTAAACCAATCATTTCTTACATTTTACAAGAACAGTTCAAACTAAACCAATGACTTTAAACCTGCATACATAACAACTAGCTTCATCATTATTTGGCCAAAGTCTACAGAGGACATGGACAAACATGAAGTCATCAGAGTCATCATTGAAATTCCAGTCATTTTTAAGGCTTTCAGACAGGGAAAAAAATTGCAGTCATTTTTAACATAGGGAAAAAAATAAAGTAGGTGAAGTAAAGTTACAGAAACTTATTGCATCATTAAGTCACTTATTTTGGTACCAAAGAAGGAAAAACTGCATATCACCATTTTGATCTGGCCATATTCTGAGAACCCACAAAATACTTCAAAAGCAATTTTTCTTGGGAAAAGCCTATCTTTGGCTACAATCAGTGGGCTGGACTAATGGTCTAGCTCAGTAAAAGAAACTCCAGATTTTCTGTGTTATCTACTTCTATGATTTTGCTCCTTTCCTCAAATTATTGGGATGTCCTCTACACTACAGTATTTATTGTACCCCTGTGATTCAGCATTCTTGTCAGTGTAGAGGAGGCAAAATGTTTTTCAATAGAAGTTAAGTGCCACTCTCCCTATTAGCAAAATTTGCTTATAAAGAGTCTAAAGGTGTAAATGAAATAGAAATAAATAAGTATACTGTCAACTCATAAAATAATTCTATCGTCTTTTAGAGTTGCCAACAGAAAGGGAGTGGGAAGCAGTGTGACAGCTTGCAACTGAAACTGCATTCCATAAATGTTTTCAAGATAGTAACTAGGTGACCGAAGTTTCTGCTGCGGCAAAATTCTAACTGGAGAGCATGATTGATGACTCTTGGATATGGATGTGTCCCATATAATCTAACTGTTAGGATTCCTAGTTTTCACCCAGGCAATGCTGCATCTTCTAACTCCCAATAAATCCTTTTGAAGTTTTGGAAATTTGGCTCGAGACACATGATTTAAATGGGGTTAAGTGCCAGATTCCTGACACATACATTGACATTGTGGCTTGGAAGATCAGCTGGACTATTCCTGACAGGGTTGCACCACAGTAGAACTGAATCTGGAACATTTTAGTTGTTCTGGATTTAAGCCAAATATAATCCTGTTGTCCATTTTCCCCCTTTTCCACGTGGTCTGTATACCAATCCTCCAGCTGGATCATCTCAGCATATTCCTTCCCTTCCTTTAACTGCCATTGCTATGCATGAATTCAAGTGTGATAGGAGCTAGCTGGCTCACTCACTCCTTCCTAGATCTTACCAGCATCTTCACCCCCCTGAGCTGCCATGGCTGTGGCTACTGACCCTACTATCTTTCACCCCAGAATAACTCTGCCAGGAACATGCAATGTTCTGAGCTCCTTTCTGAGCCAAAGATCCTATGTTTCAGGTCTATCTTCAGACAGAATGCACATAGTTTGACCTGAGTGTGAAACATCTAAAATTGACAATTTTGTGCATGGAGTGATGCATGGACCATTTTGTACATCTCTAAAAAGGAACATTTCCCAAGCACTACTGCATAAAGGAATGGTGGGATCATATGCCAATTCCTTCCTGTAAGGAAGTGAATGGGCAAGTAGCAACAACAGCCATGGTCCCTCCCATCTTCCCTCCCTCCCTCCCTCCCTTCCTTTACTGAAATGTCAGACCAAAGTTGTATGGCAGCAACGGAGGGACCGATGGCGATCTTAGCGAGTTAAGATCGCCCGTCGTACCGCCGTGATGCCGGCTCCGCCCTCCCCAGTACAGAGAAAATATCTTAACTTTATAATTTATTTCACTTCAGTTTTGATCCTCTTTTGGCTCATTTCTGTTGCTCACCCACTTTCGAAGTGGGTTCTCTGACAGGTCTCCCAGGGCCCCTGCCTCAGAAAATTGTGCATCCCCATGACCCCTTTCTGTGCTATAACCCAATCTTAAGATTTGCAGTGCAAATAAATAAAGGCTCCAAACAGAGCAAGCTAAATGACACATAAATCGTTTAATATTTAAATAACATTATGTAAAGTTTTATTAGATGTGTTATTTTTAACATATATAATAGTACAGACATGTAGCACAGAACTTTTGCTCAATTCAGCTCACTTAATTCTTAATATTCCTCATTTTATGGCCTTGTAGTGCACTTTTGCCTGGTACAAATTCTGGATGATCAGAAAGAAAAGTACTGTAAAGTCAAAGCCAATGGAAGGAAAAAAAGTGAAATAAAAGGCATTTGTTCTTTTGAGATGAATTATAAGTTGTACAATGATTTGGTTTTCTCTTCCTTTCCACCATCTGTCACTCCCTCCCTTTTTCCCTACTGGTTCTCTGTAGATTATTGCCTGGCACTGCATTAAAAGATATTATTAGTCCAAAAGAGCAACTGTAGTCTTACACTAATATCTGTTCCAACGTACCTGACTGCATTGGAAATGTTGTAGTAGATTGGTATAGCAGAGAATAATGAACCGCTGCACCCCATTGAAATGTAATTACACAGCACTCTTGTTCTTAAACCTATAAGGTGAAAGAAAGATGAATAGTGAAAGTAAAAACCGCTGACCCTTCAAAGTTTAATTTACGTTATGCATTCCCTTGCCCTTCTGATAGGTTTTAGAAAGGTCATAATTTAGGGTATTTTGCTGTTGATAAATGATCTGTATGTTTGTGTTCACATGCACCAATTGATTTGTTATAGCCAAAATATTGTTTCTATAACAACCTGCAAGACTTGAAGAAGTAAACAGCAGGCAAATTGAAATCCAGGTGGGAGATGAAACAAAATTTGATCCTTGGTGGGACTGGGAGGTGGGGGAAGAGAAATAAGAAACCTTGGTATCTCCTGGAAGAAGAAGTAAGTCAAAAGAGCTGCTTAATTTCCTTAGGATAACTTTGTACAGGTCATGGCATTCCCATAGGTCTCCCAACCTATTGATGAAGATCCAGCTGATTGCAGTGGCTTGGTGTTGTCCACGCAACTTGGAGAGCTCCCTAAGACTGCAAAGGGTTGTTGGGGCAATTTTCCCACCTTTCTCGCCTTGGATGAGGCTCCTTGTTTCTGGGCCCAGTTGATGCATTATGCATCAGGGTTGCCTGCAACTGACAGCCCCTCAGCCAGCATCTACTTGAAAAGCAATGCTGCTAATCAAAGTCGACACATTTGAATGTCCAGACACACACACAGAGAAATTTACTAATCAAAAAGTGTATTTCCTAGGGCTGTCTCCAGAGAAATCCGCAGGAAGAAATTGGAATAATTTATTAGCTTACAAGTTTTCGTTGACAGTTAGCCCAAGGCTATTTATCTCTGTAATAGAGAACGTCTCCAATGTGGCAAAATTGACCAAATCAAACAGCTTTGATCAGAAAATGAATCTGGCAAGGCTGTCTGTCTGCTGGTCCCTGGGGAATGGCGGGAAACAAACAAAAAGATTTAACAAGTGGTCAATAGGAAAAAGAGGGGGAGAACATTTGCAGGCTGTAAACTCCAGGAGCTTCCAATACACACACACACACTCTCTCTCCCTCCCTCCCTCTCTCCCCCCCTGAGAGAGAGAGAGAGAGAGAGAGAGAGAGAGAGAGAGCGATGACTGAAGAAATAAATTATGTCTCTCATCATAATGTTTAAGTCAGTGGTTATGCATAATCGCAGTCATGCAGTCCAAACTGAGAAGCAATTCTTGGCTAAAGGGCACAAAGATAAATTGCTCTAGCCAGAGGGAGGGGGGAGCTCAAACTTCTCCTTTAAAGGAAAGAAAAAAGAAGCTTTCCTTAGCACTAAGTCTCATCCAATACCTTTTCATTTTTACAGCATGAAAACAGCAGCACTGTTTGCTCCAAATCCAAAAGAGACGTCAGAAATTAGGTGCAACTCTTTGGAGTTGTCATTTTAAATGTGATATGTGTATCTGAATGTTTTTCATTTTTACATGGTTGCATGGCTGGAGGAGTTGCTGTCATCCTACTTCATTCTCTTAGTTCAAATATGTCAATTATTTAGCTTCAAATTAATTAGGCAAGAATTAATGCATTGGGTAAGCACATTAAAAGTCAACACTAAATCCTTACAATTACATGTGCAACCTCTGGCAGAGAGCAATATTTGCTGAAACAGTGTCTCCTGGTATTAAAGGAAAAAATTGTCTTTTTGTGATCAACATATACACTCTAGAAATAACAGATTTCCTGCTTCCTGGCCCAGTTCAGGCAGTTCAGCTCTTGAGAACATCACTGGGATTGAAGTTAGTGAAAATTAGTAAAAATAATTCTTACAAGACTTTGGATTCCCCAGAACTGCATGTGTCCACTGACACTTCCTTTGGTGGCTACTGACACATTCTTTCTCCTGATTTCCCTTTATTTATATTCTTTTAATTAAACTAAATTAAGTGAAAAGCTAAAACATTGCAAAACAAAAGAACATTCTCAACAATGTCTTTATCTGTAGGTATATTTTGGGGCATGATGTAGACTCTAGAGAAATTCTTATAAACTGAAAGGGAGTTAATAGAGCAGTGTGATTTTAGGGAAGGTTGCCTAGAAAAAAAGATAAAAGTCAGCTGAGCATCCTGGGAAACTAGAGAAGATTGGCAGCTCACCATGACACCCATCCTGCCATATTGCACATGACATGCTCATGTGCAATATGATATGCAATATGATATGCAATATGATATGCAATATGATATGCAATATGGTATTCACTGGACCAAAACAGGTAGTAATTCCTTTACTAGATTTTTTAAAAAAAAGTTGTAACTTTGATTATGGCCCAGAAATTCACAAATATTTCCAGTATTGGTGGTTCTGGGATGATAACATCATGGCTCGTGGTAGTGCATTAGTATAGGTCAATGCCTCTCAACTTCAACAACTTTGAGATGCAAGGTCTTCAGCTCTCCAAATTCCCCAGTCAGCATGAGTTGAGGTCCAGGCATCAAGTTGCTGAAGTTGAAAACACTGGCATAGCTGCTAGAACATTTTATTCTGAAATTTTATTAATTGGGGAATCACATCTTAAGAGGCTGGTTTGAATTCTGCTTCCGAGTGTACACTCAGGTAACTATCTCCAAAGATTAACTGTGTCCTTCAACACTTTATTCACAGTAAAGTGGAGCTATATTCTGATCATGTATTTATACTGCAATACTTCTTGATGAAGTTGCATGGACATCTGTTTTGTTGGAAAATATAGCATAGATGATCTGTTTCCTTTTTCTGATGGTCAGAGAAGCTATGTAAGAACACCATTAGAGGAGCACGAGCACACTGTAGCAATCTTGAAAATCAGAAAAAGGAAACAGATCACCTATACGACTTTCAACAAAATGGATTACCACATAACTTCATCGAAAAGTGCCTGACCACTCAACCCAATATAGCACAACCAACACAAACTGTGAAAAAGATAACATTGCCATACATCAAAACATCTCAAAAACCGCCAACAGACTATTATAACCACATGGCATCTGAGTAGCACACAAACCAACTAAAGCCCTCCAAAGCATATTCAGTACAGCAAACCAAAAGATTCAGCAGCCTCATAAAGAAAAATAGGTGTCATCTACAACAGGAAGGACTGCAATGGCCACTATGTAGGACAAACAAGCAGAAGGCTAATAGAACGCATCCATGGACACCAACTAGCAGTCAAAAGACATGATGAAAATGCCTTAATTTTCAATATATGGACAGACTTAACCATACTTTCAACTCGAATACTTTGAACATTCTAAACCAAGCCAAGACCAAAACATTTGAAGCCTGGCACTCAAATCAGTCATCAACAGACACATAGAGATAAGGACATCTACATACCACTCAAAAGAGATAACAAAAAAAGCCAAAAAGGAAACAAAAAGATTAAACACCTCCTCATTAGCAGTCAACACCCAGATGAGCAGAGATTACCACCACGATTAACATTAGACCAGCAATCAAGAAGTAAACAATACACCAATAAAGGAACAGCCAAACAAGCTAACAGTAAACAACAGCCCAATTAAGGAATCACTTCCACCAACACTGACAGGGCAAGCCACTAATATATGAGAGCAAATCTCACCCCCTTCTAGCAGTGATGATGTTATCTAGTTTGGTAATGAAACATCTGGAAGAAAACAACCAAGCTAGAGAGCATTAAATACTGTGATCCCACAGTTCAACCCTGAGCTACATCCTCTTCTGTTGGTACAGAAAACACTTTCTCCTGAAATATTGGGTCCTGCCCATAGAAGTGATATGTTACACCTAATTTGTGTCATTGCTTTCTCTGTGGCATTTGCCCAACCAACCTCCACCAGTGGCTGTTATTATGTTATTATGCACATTTCCACAGTGCAGCCAGTTGTGCCTCTTACAGAGCTGAGCTTCTTTAATCCAGCAACTCAAACTTCTGAAGCAACTTTTACTTATTTGATCTAAAATCTGCCTGATAAACAAAGCTATATAGGAAAACTACAAAGTTAGCTGAAGCACTGAAGTTGCCCAAAAACATTTTTAAAAAGTGACAGAAACTCAGAAGTTTAACTCCAATAAGCCTCGGTGGCGCAGTGGTTAAAGTGCAGTACTGCAGGCTACTTCTGCTGACTGTCGGCTGTCTGCAATTTGGTAGTTCAAATCCCACCAGGCTCAAGGTTGACTTAGCCTTCCATCCTTCCGAGGTGGGTAAAATTGTTGGAGGCAATATGCTGACTCTGTAAAGCCCTCTTAGAGAGGGCTGTAAAGCATTATGAAGTAGTATATAAGTGCTATTGCTAATAAATTAATAGCAAAGGGAAAAATATAAAAAAACTATCTCTGTGGAGCAAATACTGAATATCAAACTAATTACAAAATATGGATTTTATTCTTTGTGTGTTGTGAAATTAAAGAACAACACAAGTGTTCTTTTGGAAAGAGGATAACAACAACATCATCATATCTTCCAGATTCTCTCCAGCACAAAATAAAAGCAATTGACTTCTTAGAGCCTTTTTGAGACTTTTAGTTGGTAAATAGGAATAATTGGGGCACACATTTAAAACTCTTTATAGGTGAATGAAGAATTTTTGTTCATAGAAGATCTGAACATCAAAAATATTAAATTTCTGAAGTTTCAGTGGTGACAGATATTGCTTTAGGTTATGGCACTGTTCACATAAATAATTGGTATAGCAGAAAATGCCATCATCACAGAGATACTTTCCTGGGATTATTTACTCAGGAATTGTAGCATTCACATATTTCTGCTTGAGAGAGATGCAGGTTGTACTTACTATATATTTTTGCCATACTATTCTTTTGTATGAACCCAGATAATATATGTTTGTATGAAACATATACATTTGGACTAGATGACCTATAAGGTCCCTTCCAACTCTGATTATCTGTTATCTGTATGAAAGCTGACACCAAGAGAACTATCTGGTATGAGTAGTCAGTCTCCCATCTTAACTAATACATTTAGTTCTGGGCATTCATGCTTCAGGAAAGATTCACAGGAATTTTAAAAGGTCCCCAGAAGGACAATAAGGATGACCTGGCAACTAGAAATTAAGTTCTATGAAGAGAGATTGAGCTGGCATGTTTAGCCTTGAGAAAAGACAAGTGAACATTCTTCAAATACCTGAAAGGTTGTCACACAGAAGAAGGTCAAGACCTGTTCTCTCTCCTCCCATAGTGGAAAACACAGATTAACTTCCTGACACTAATAGCAGTTTGACAGTGGAACCAATTGCATTACCCGGAGAAGTAGTAGGCTCCCTTTTGTTGAATTGTTCATGCAGGAGCAAGAGAGATGGCCATCTGACTGGGATGCTTTGATTTGCATTTGTATACTGAGCAGGAGGTTGGGTTTAGTAGCCTAAGTGGCACCTTCCAATGTTATGCTAAATCATGGCTTTTGTTTCTTTCTTGAATTTTTGTTTTTGGTAGGAAGACTATATCAACAGACTATATTTTCAGAAAGTCATCTGAAACTGATGTCCAAGGAGATTAAATCCATTTCCTCACCACTGCAGGGTCCAAATCCATTTATGCTGAAGAGTGGAAAAATAAGAGAAAGGTCTGTGTGGAAGTTGTCCTGAGTCCATGAAAGGATTGGAGAAGGCAGGAAAAAAAGATTGAAAACAGCATTGACAGTGAATGATAAGATTTTCTTCCAAAGCAGCTTCCATATGCATTGAGTAGAACTGTCTTTACACTTCCTTGCCTTCTTCTGTAGTCACAAACTTTAGCAGGGAAAGGAGCGAGGGGCAGGGATATCTCTGGGGCACAGAACAAACGGATCATTTTGACAAAAGCAGTGTTGTGTTTTTGCACTAGACCCTGTCCTTTTGTATATAATTTGTGACCACACACATGTCCAAAAGAGGTAAATTGTGTAGTATGATGGCAGCTTGATTCTTTTGTGATTTTGAATAAAAGCAGCAGGATCTTCAGGTACCCACATTATTGGAGGGGGAACAGGTCAAAAAAGTTAAGATGGAATCTGTAGCAGGGCATTCAAAACTCTGCCATCTTGTAAATATTGTGACTACCATCTTGATTTTTTAACCCTCCCTCCTCCATCACATCACTGGATAATTTTATGAGAAGGTTAAGAATGAATGGAAGTGTGAAATCAGTATCAAGCACTTTTATATCATATGTAACAATAAATGTGATATGCTGCCTTTTTCCTCTGAGGAAAGGTCTACATGTTTTCATACTATTATTATTACAATCATACAAAGTCCCTCTCCTACCCAGTATAATATTCTAGAACTTACTGTAAAACAGTTGTCCTACTTTGGTTGGGAATTTGGAAGCTGAAGTCTGAATTCCTTGGGGAAAGGGGATTTGATCCAACAATTACTCCAGCCTTAATAATATTTACAGTTACTTTTGCATACTTTTGCATTATCAATAGATTGTTAACATTAGGAGTGAATCAACACTACCTTATTAGTTCTAATCAAGACAAATGGCCTCAGTCAGTAAACAAAAATTGATAAGCACTGTTGACTCCATTGTTGCAGTTCAGCAACTATATATGAGACAGACATCAAATACAGAAACAAAAAATAAAAAAAAATATTACAAAAAAATACTGAAATGAAGATCCTGATATATAGATATAAGTACAGACCTATATAAAGTCCTGCTTATAGTAGCAATATCAGTGGAACACTGAGCATTAAATCTTTTCATCCCAAACTGGCTATGTAGTAATAGTACTATCCAACATTTGACTGATGATAAGAACAAATTAACTGAAGCTCAGATCAGCCATATGGAAAAAGTTATTATTGGGAATAGAACATTTGCTGGTACTTGTTTTTGTGACGAGCTATGAAGGCTGATGTTTCCTTTGTTACAGTAGATATCACAGTTAAGTGTTTAAGTAATTCGTAGATATTCTAAAAGATACACAACTTGTTGAATACCTTCTCCAATCTAGTGTACTCCTTAAGTATTGGCTTCCACCTCCTATAGTGCCCAGGTGTCATAATCATCTGTTGGGTTATATATTGAGAAATCTGAATTAATGTATTACAAGGGCTTAACTTCTAAAAAGTGCTCCTATACTTCCTTGAAGGTGACATTAGATCATGTATTTTCAAGTGTATTGTTAAAATCTGCCTTGTTTGGTTTTGATCTGGGATATGCTGAGCCAGCTATAGTATTTGTAAACCATTATTTAGTAGTACAACATGTCAACTAGGCCAGTTTGACTCATTCAGCAACCATAGTTAAAAACAAGCCATGTCTTAGCACAGTAAGAAATCATCCTGGCTGTCAGCTTTTAGAAATAATTTTATCTTGAGCCTATGAACTTAGAACAGAAAGTAACTGTCTGTAATTTACAAAAGAAGGGACCTAGTGCTAATTTATTTCTGCACCGATTGGCATTAATTTATGTATATTTATTAGTTCTGTCACCTGGTTAAAGAAAAGTTAGTCAATTGCATGAGGATTAATCAATCAACTAACCAACTTTACATACACTTACACATGAATAGAAATTATAGTTCTGACTATTGAAACATATTTCTTGTGTTTTGGAATGGTATATTGGGGTATTATGTTTATATACGTTTTGAGGCATATTTTATAGCAAGTATTATTATAAGATACTACAACTGTACATATTCTGAATTGCTGAATAGTTGAATAATTGATAACAGTTAAAGGACATATGATGCTCACCTAACTTTTGGATTATTGAGGAAAACTAAAATAATAATAAAATAAAACAAATCATAGTTGTTTGGATTCTCACATCATGCTAAACTATAAAACATAATTTATAAACTATGAAAGCTAAGGTTACATATGCCGCTTAGTAATAAGCAGGCATATACAATGGAATGAAGGCTATTGCTGAGCGCATTGGGTTGTATCCCAAAAATTGTAAGCTGCCCTGAATCTTCAGAGAAGGGCGGCATATAAATGTAATTTAAAAAAAATACTTAACCTAGCTTAAAGAGACCAGTGTATTGGTTATTATAATGTATGAACCATATTGGAATCTTAAGGTCTTTGTTTAGAAGGAAGCAATTTTGAGCATATTAAATTGATTGCACTGGACCCTGATTTAACTGTTACCAGTCATCTCACAAACTTTTTCCCAAATTCTTTCCATTTTTTCAAACTTCTGAAATAGTTTTAAAACACAATTGTACATGTATGATTAATATCATACATAATGAACATGCATATTTTAAAAACCAAAAGTCATGATAAGACATGAATCACAAATTGCTGTGGAAACTGATTGTAAGAGTGACTTTGAGAAACTAGGGGATCAGAAATCAAGGATGAGATTTCTGCTCAGCATTTTAGGGAAATAATAGTCTATACTGGATCATAACAGGATTTGTTTGGTTTTGATCTACATTGAATGCACTCAACCATTTTGGATTATAAAGTAATGGTTCATATTAGTATTTTATCTGGGTTCAGATCTGCCTTATTCAATAACAATGGTTAAAACAAAATATGATATGGCACAATCTATAAACACAATCAAAACCCAGAGCTATATTGGTATGAATACCAACAGTGAAGTAAAATGGGAAAATGCATGTTGAAATAAATCTACAGTTATAAGGCAGAAACACCTCATCTGTTCTTGTCTCTGTTAAATACTTTTAGAATAATCTGACATAGTTCTGAGTTGCTAAGGAAAGTGGCACTGCTTTCTCTTTAAGACTTTGATCATTAGTCTTACAATGACACCTAACTAACGAAATCACGGTCTGAAAATTCATTTTAGCTGGACTCTAAGACCTCAGGTCTCCTTTGACCTTAAACACTTTCCTCAATGCCATTAAATAAATTAAATGTTTAAATTACTTACATTAGCTTTAATTATATAAGTATAGAGTCAATGAGGAATAAATCTAGAATGGGGAGACTTTAATTTAAATAACTAGCTTTAACTTTGAAGAGGATGAATGCTCTAGCGGAATGAGGAGCTTGCTGGTTTTAGATTGGTTAGCAGGCAAATTGATGTATTCTAAGATGTGATGACCAAGTAAATCAGACTGGTATTCAATTTGGTATATAGTAAACTAGTTATTTTCCAGTTATATACTAATAATGGTAAGAAGATAAAGATCTTTCAGTGTAACGGGCATTAAGGGCTTTTGGTGATGCAAACAATTGCCAATAACAGTAAAAAAATAGATCTTAGAATCTCTATCTATATCTCTATCAGCATACTATTTATTTTAGATAATGACAGAATACTGGGGAAAGACATACATAATTCAAAATGGGATGGTTAGTATAAGTTTGGTATATAGTTAAAGCATCAGGCTAGAAACTAGGGCCATGAGTTCTAGTTCACTTTAGGCATAAAGCCAGCAGCTGGGTGACCTTTGGCCAGTCACTCTTCCTCAGCCTTAGAAAGCAGGCAAACCATTTCCAAAACTCTTGCCAGAAAAACTACATGGACTATTCCAGGTTGTGTTCAGGAGTCAAGACTGACTTAAAAGTACCATTAAAAAAAAAAGACACCACTAAGATGGACACAAAACTCCACTGAAGGTGGCACTATATATCTTTGTTTCTTTGTTCTTAGGTAGATCACCAACTACACCCTTTCTGCTTGTTTGTCAGCACTACAGGCCAGACACTACTGAGGCCATCTTTCTCCTATTCCCAGTCCACTGTTCCAGTCCACTGTAAATGTAGCCAGTGCCTAAGATTTTCAAATGCATTTTAAAAGTGGTGTTTTCCAATCTGAATCATCTTAAGCCTCTCAAAATATCAGTAGTGCTTCATTCCAATCTAGTGACACCACCACATCCAAGTGTCTGCGGTGCTTGGCAGAACCACCCCTTCAGGAGCTGGTCAGTGACCCATACAACCATTTCATATTTGGCTTCCAGGTGGCTCTCTTTTTAGCTGATCAGTGGATGCCATTTTCCTATTACCTTGTGGTTGAGCCAGCTATTTGCTGTTAAATCAATAAACCTTCCTCGTTCCACATTTCCCACTCATTGTAGAACCTGATCACTCTCTTTAACCTTTACAACTCCCAGCAGATCCTCTTTCAGTTTTTACCCAGATTGGGTTAAGCATCCTTAACTGGAATAGTTCTTTTTTTTTGCAATTTAAAAAACAAAGTGTTGCAATATGGACACAATGTCATCTTGGAGAAGGGGAAGTTGAGAAAATGCTTGTCTCATAGTAGCATTTTGCAAGGATTGAGATGATTGAATGGGAGAAATGGAGTCATACATTGGGGACAAAATTATTCCTTTGATCCTTTGAAAGTTTAACATTTTTTTCCTGCAATCATCATTCATCTAGTTATGAAGGTCCAATAAGGAAAAAAAATTAAGGGGGCTGCATTAGGACCAAGTGAGAGAATTCAGAAAAGGAGACAGGGTACCCGTCTTTGCAAACATCTGAGAAGGCACAGGAGAAGAATGGGGAGGACAAAGTTGTCCTCACCAGTGGTGGGATTCAATTTTTTTTACTACCGGTTTTGTGGGCATGGCTTGGTGGTCATGGCAGGGGAAGGATACTGTAAAATCTATAGTCAGAGGTAGTATTCACTGGTTCTCTGAATTACTCAAAATTTCTGCTACCGGTTCTCCAGAACTGGTCAGAACCTGCTGAATATCACCTCTGGTCCTCACAAGGATAAGGTGAGCATTGGTCCACTAATACCAAATGCTCATCTTGATTTTATCTATGCATTGCTTCCCATTGTACTTATTTATTTTTCAAATGTAGAAACCATCCATTTCCCTCACACAGGGAAGTATCCATTTGACTGCATACTTTTTATGAGAAGAAAATTTAAGTAGCTTAATTTACTGGAGCCACGTGCAAACCCCTGGACAAAAATAACAGGAATGCAACAGTTAAATGTTAGACTATTCCTAACTTAATAAACTCTAAAGAATAAAAGATACTTGTTTTATACATGTGGAATTAAAAACCTTAAAGTATTTAATAAATTCACATGCACTTCTCTATCATTTGTTAAAAAGTATTAATTTAGCAGATTTTCCTATCAGACTCAGTTTTTCAAATTTCCATCAGACACATTCTTCAATCATATCTCAACTATAATGTTGGAAATACCTGATTAATTTAAGCCAGCAGTACATCATGCACAGATCAGGTACTGATAGCAGTATGGAAATGTAGTAGGTGACTAGGGTAATACTGTATATGCATTAGGAATTTCAGATTATTCCAGCTGGAGAGCTCTGAATGAAATGCTTTGTTCAACTTTGTGCTTGTGAAAAAATGATTCTTCCATAGAAAATATAATAGTATTTTGTTATGTTTATGTTAGATTATGGCAGAAGTCACACTGACATTTCTTCCTGTTTATTTGTTTGGTCTATATATCTGAATGACAAAAAAGTGGCACCATGGAAAGAACTATCATGCTTTCATTATGAAAATGCAACCTAAGCTTTGAGATAAGTGCACACAAACCAAAGAGCTCAGGTCAAAGAGAGAAGAAAAAATAACAGAAGAGTTGAGAAATTAGAGCAAACAAGTATATTTCATGTATGATGCTCCCTCCATGATTGTCTGAACTATTACAGAGGTTCACTGTATAAGTTAAAGTCACTGTAGGGCGGTTCTAACTTGCATGACTAATATTTACTTAGCTGATTGCCAAAGGTCTCTGTGATCTTGGCAGCATTACAAGGTTTGTATTTTCCACATAGGTGAACTGTTCTTGAACAACTTCTCCAATGAATTAGGCACAAATGTGCTTGACTTTAGCCTCAGACATGCATTGCCTTACATTCCACAAACCTTGCTGCCCATACATGTAGGCTTACTGTGGCAAAACAGAAAAAAGTTGGCTTTTGCATTTTAGTCTGCAGCAATTCTATTAGGTAATAACAGGAATTTAAGAAGAAATGGTTGCTAAATTATTCTGATAGTTTGGAACTAAATGTAAGTCAATTTTACCTCAGATAAATTATATACGTGGGTATGTATGTGTGTATCTCTCAAACACAGAGAGACAATAAATATATATTCATTGTAGAATGGACCTGAAATGCAAATTAAAACCAAACCAAACCATGTCATATGTGTATTAGTAGCTTTCAAGGAACAATACTGAAAACTGATTACTAGCTTTCAAAAAACATCTTACTGAACCTTACTGAGGTTCTCTTATTTTTCTGAAAGACAAATTTACAATTCCAATTGGATGAAACAATAATTAGAAAACACCATTAAAAATGTAATTTCATTCATCAGCACAAATTTGCTTTTGGAGGGAATCAGTTTACGTAAAATAATAAAACATCCATATTTAGATAAATACAAGGGAAAAATAGCAAATATCCCATAAAATAATAGCAATTAACAACTGGCAAGGGTAAAGAAAAAAGTGATTCATCAGTATTCTAGCAAAGTGAAGGCAAGAGGGGATTCAGATGTAGTATATATTATTTTTATCCATGAATTCAAATCTGAAATAACTGAAATAGATACATAATATGGATTTACCCAAGTAAGGAAGTTTTTCTTCACTATGGATCTTGCATAATTCACTTGCTCTGCCAAAAAATTGGCTCTCCGGGTGTTTGAATCTGGTTGTTATCCTAGCTGACATATAAAATCTATTGTCCTTGTGTGGAAGAAAGAATATTTTAATAATGTCAGTTGATTGATCACTAGCCAATCATAGCATTGTTCCATCTTTCCTTCAGGTTCCTCCCAAGGAATGTTTCAGAGATTGATCAGAGTTAGGCCTATTGTATGAATACATCTCCTAGGTTCGTACACCATTGTCTATTGCAGCTTAAGCAAGGAAAATGTTGGGTTCACAGAACATAAAGGATTGGTATAAAACTATGAATACAACATGAGGACAACTCTGGGATTCCTCTAGAGTGTTCTGGTGTTTATTATAAAGGATAAAAGAGAAAAGGCCCTGTGACCAAGTAAACTGTGTCACTGTTCAATCTTCTCCTCAGTAGAAGGTTAATTTCAAGTTCTTGGCCTTCCTTCTTATGATTGTCCACCTTTAAAGTGGACTTGACAGGACTGTACTTAAAATAGAAAGCTATCTTTTCTAATATACAACTCCTGGAAAATCCAGGCCTAACAAGAACGAGGCTTGTAATGAACGCCAGGATATTTTGGTTCTCAAAGACAATTGCTCCTTTCCAGGATCATCACTGCAACAAACCCTAGTCTGCTTAAGCATTAAGTAACAAATGTTTGGTTAAGAATCAAAACTATGGTCTACTATTCCAGCAGCTGAAACCCTTCATTTGATCTTCTAGAAGACTATTTCATCCTAGTTATTGTTTTTAATCTACTTTATTAATATCAATCAGCAATATAAAGGCTACTTTGTACATTTTGTTAAAGAAGGAACCTGGACCCAGCAACAGAAGATAGATCTCAAGGTGGAACTGTCTGTTCAGAATGCACTTTGCCTATGTGAAGACTAGCAGGAATAATAGAAAGCTGGATTTGGAAAATATGTCTAATATTTTAGCCTCAACCCTATGCGATTATCTATAAAACTATGAACTTTGTGTTAAACAAATTGAGGAATTTGAGGCATTTTTTAAATGGTGAAATACTGGAAAATGGAAAGGCAGTTATTTTACAACACTGGAGAGAAACGTTTCTGCCAAACTGTGAGGCTTAATGTCTATAATCACAATGGACTTGCAAAAAACAAAATGGCAAATGAAGAGTATTGAAGGAAGGCTGCATAATGTGTAGTAATTTCTGCATAGTAACAAAGAGAAGCATTTTACAGGCATTAGTTTATATATTTTAAACCTTTCTTCCTTCCCTCCCTCCCTTCCTTACAGAATCTTTTTTATAAAGATTGTTCTGCAGAGACAAGGAGGAGTTTTATAAACTACAAAATGGTTGGTTGCTCACCAGATTACCTTTTCCTTCCATCATCTCCTTTGTTTGCTTTTGAAATCTACAATAAAGTGTATGATTTATAGAATATCCACAAGAGAATGAGACAGTTAATCGAAGTGGTCACCAAAGGAATAAAGAGGTTGAACTAAAGCAAAGAACATATAGCTTCTCTTCTAGATGGGAAACTTTAATTGATATAAAATATGTGAGGAATTGAGGAATGAAAGGTAGGAAGATCGTAAGTTGGTAAACAGTTGTGCCCAATCTGGCACCTTTCAGCCAAATTAGGAATAGAACTGGAAAAACATTTAGCTCATATAGGTAGGGGTAGGAATTCTGGGGTGGTGGGCTTCAACCCATCTGAAGGATATCAAATTAGAAAAGGCTGCTACATAAAAACAAGTTATATCTGGAATTTGAGGAACATTTTTTTAGACAGTCCTTTTTGGGAGCTAAATTTAGACCCCAAGTTTACGTTTTGCTGAATTTAATGCCATTTATTGAATGTAAATGGCTCCATCTACTCCAGGGATGTCAAACTTATGACAACATGTTGTCATCACATGCTGTATCACAATTTATCCCCTCTTTGCTAAACTGGGGTGGGCATGGCCAGCATGTGACGCATCTGGCCTGAGGGCTATGAGTTTGACACCCTGATCTACTCCAAGTAAAAGCACAGTATCAATGACTTTATTGAACCCACTTTTGACAACTTTATGGATAGATGTTGAACATGTAGATTATTTTAAGATATAAAACTAAGAAAGAAAGAAAGAAAGAAAGAAAGAAAGAAGGAAAGAAAGAAAGAAAGAAATTTGGTTCACTAACCCAATCTAGTTGTCTAGGCTGGTATTTTTCAGTCTTGGCAACTTTAAGATGTCTGGACTTCAACTCCCAGAATTCTGGAGTTGAAGACCACACATCTTATTAAGTTGAGAAATGCTGTTCTAGGCCAATCTGCTTGATGCTCAGGAAATTTGTCTTGCCATTATGCATAACCCATGAGACTTCTCCCCAAAATTGGATGTTTATAAATCTCCAAAGGTGTGATGATCAACCATTTCAAGAGCAACATAATGATGCACAACAAAGCTGAATGAACTCATTTGGGTGCCTTTGGCAAGACCTGGCTCATTACTGTCTCTAATGTAGATTGGAAGACATCTGATATGAAGTTCATAATTGAAATGTTATGAGAACTTCAACATATGGATACATCACATCCACTTAATTACCAGTTTAGTAATAATTTTATATAATGAGGAATTATTAATAATACGTGAAAAAATAAATTGACGTAATCACCCCAAAACCATAATATGACACTTGCATTATAAAGGATGATATAATTTCAGGTGCTTTTTAAATTTTTCCCATAAATATCTACAATTAATATTTTAATCAAATATTTTATTTTAAAACTAGTGAATTAATAAATAGATTAATTTATAAAAGAGAAGAAGGTTTGCTCAATATCAAAATATTGTTTTGATATGGAATTAATTATTAGGATTAGAGAGGACAGATAAGTTGGAAAGCTGAAACTCAGAGATGTGACATCAGGGAAAGGTTGTGTATTGTCATTTTAAGTTAGGGCACTGCAAATCCAAAGGCTATTTCCAATACCAAGAACACTCTTGCTTCATCCTATGTGTGACAAGATTTTGTGCATTTACATATTTCATGGCTGTGCCTTAAAAAATGTAAATACTGCAAACCCGCCCCCCAAACTGTTGCCTTCCTCTGTCTACCCCTGTGTGGTTGCACCCCTAAAATAGTTGCAGATGGGAAGATGGATCAGTTTTGACTAGTGATTTAAAAAAAATGTAGCTAAAACAAAATTACAAATGATAAATTGAGCTATCTAGCTCTCTTGCAGATGACTGAAAGCTTCACTTTCTATGCAAGCTGTAGATTCCATGTTGTCAGATGTTGTGTGTATATTAGGTGTGTGTGTATGTGTGTGTTTTAATGCTAAGAGATACTTTGAAGAATGAGTTGTGTGCTTATGGAATCAGTGACTGGAAAATAAGCACCAAGTCCTATGTATGGCTAAGTTTGTAGGGCTACTATTCATTGCCTTACTACTTGTTTATCTCTTGCAATAACTTTAGTAAATGTCTTTGATTTAACCACTTGTATAGAGCTGGCCTTTGTTTTCTCCAGTATAGTAAACAAAAGGATTTTTAAATGAAAAGAAATGGATAATGAATTAGGATAAAGGATGCTATGACATCTTATTGTAATCTAAGAAAAAAAAAAAAAAACAAAGAAATATGCTCCTAGCAAATATATTTAGTACCATTGCTTATTTTTTCTGAAACAAACTAAACAGCAAAAATGTTTATTTTATATATGATATGGCTGGGCAAGAGAGAGATTCATTTATCTTCATTTTTGTACTTTAAAATCCACACACTTTAGTTCACAGTGAAACACTAAGCTGAATATTAATCATTTTTCCATTGTGATCTGCATTAAATTTAGACGGAATGTGCCCCTGTTAATATTCTGTTTTAATTCCAAGCCAAACTGGAATAACTCAAGCTTACAGAAACCTTTCCATATGGAGTAGTATCAATTTAGAAGATTGCTTTGCTTTGTAAAGGGCCTTGGTGGTGCAGGCTGTTAATAGCCTAGCACTTAGCTCCAGCTGCCTGTAATTATTGCAGGCTCGAATCCCACCAGGCTCAAGGTTGACTCAGCCTTCCATCCTCTCAGGGTAGGTAAAGTGAGGACCCAAGATTGTTGGGGGCAATAAGCTGACTTTGTAAAAATGCCGCTTAGTAATAAGCAGGCATATACAATGGAAGGAAGGCTATTGCTGAGCGCATTGGGTTGTATCCCAAAAACTGTAAGCCGCCCTGAGTCTCTGGAGAAGGGCGGGATATAAATATGAATAAAAATAAAAAATAAAATAAAAATAAATAAGGAATGTTTCTCATGGGTTCCATCTTTGGCCACTGTCTCTTTGTCTGCTAATGTCACTCTGGACTTGTTTGGCACTATTGAGGGTGCCTGGTTCATCTATACCACCTACCCAGACTCGTATCTTGCCTCCTTTCTCTGGGGCCTGGCTACTCCCCATTGCAGTGAAAGGGCAATGGGAGGACTTAACCCCCCTGCAGTGAGAGGGCAGGGGGCTGCTCAGGACTTTTGCCACAAGTCACTGTGGTGGCAGAGCAGTGACTGGTCTATTTTGACTCTGACCTTCGGCAGCTGTGAGAGAGCTGCTGATTGTGGACTGTTCCCTGACTACCATCGCCTGCCCTTTGTTGTATTGTATTTCCACCTTTGCAATATTTCCACCTAACCAACTACCTCCTGTATTGACTTGCCCTGAGATGTATTTGTCATGTCTGCCTATTCCCTGCTGGAGTTACGGGCCCTCCAGGTGGCTCCCCTGTCTGTGAAATGGCCCCTTGGGCTGTCAAGAGCTTACCTTAATGACGGATCCTGGGATCCCGAGAGGTGGCATGCTGTGACCAAGGGTTTAAATTTTAAATTTGGCAGGAAGGGGAGACTTTTAAATTTTTAATTGGTCGTCTTAAGGGGTTAGGGGGGGTGGATGGGTCTTTTGCAGCCGGTGCATGGCAGGGGGTGGGGGTTGGGGCGGGGCTCCGGGGTCTGAGGTGGGGACCGCGATTCCCAGGGTGGTTGGGGTTGGCAGGAGACGTCGAGGCATAGGGCCATATCACGTGTTGGGAGCGTGCACCCACCATCTCTGTGCGGTTACTCACTCCGACCCTATGGCCTCCTCCCTAGGGGGCACGGGAACTGGGACCCCTGGGCTTAGGTTGGTGTATTTTAATGCCAGGTCCGTGGCTAATAAGTCCTCCCTCCTCCGTGAGATCATCGAGGAGGAGGCTGCGGACCTGGCTTGTATCACTGAGACCTGGTTGGGCCCAGAGGGTGGTGTCCCTCTGGTTGAATTGTGCCCTCCAGGTTTCCAGGTTTTGCACTGGCCACGGGCCCAGGGAAGTGGTGGCGGGGTGGCTGTGGTTATCTGGGAGACCTTGTTTCCAAGGGAGGTCACTGTCCCAGAGATAGGTGGGAGTGAGACCCTCCTCCTGAGGTGGGGGCCTAATGGTCGGGTGGGCTTGCTGCTCGCATACCTTTCCCCCAGCTGTGTGACAGCAGCCCTGCCTGGGCTTCTCGATGTCCTCTCAGGGGTGGCGGTGGAGTTCCCGGGCCTTATAGTCCTGGGGGACTTCAATCTGCCCTCCCTGGGGGGAATGTCAGGTTTGGCCCAGGAATTCATGGCTTCTATGGAAGCCATGGGCCTGACCCAATTAATTCAGGGCCCGACTCATGAGGGGGGAAACACTCCTGACCTAGTGGCAGGAGTGACAGAGCAGTGGCGTAGTGACAGAGGGCAAGCTACTTTTGAGGCATTGCCCGTTCCATGGTCTGATCACTATCTCCTACAGCTGGTCTTCCAACAGGCCGCCCCCCACTGCTGGGATGAGGAGCCACTTAGATGGTTCTGCCCCAGGCGCCTGATGGACCCTGAGAGGTTCCAGGAGGAACTGGGGTTTTTTCCCTCTTCCCTTGCCCACAGCTCTGTTGAGGATCTGGCATCCGCTTGGCAACAGGCTGCGTCGGATGCCCTCAACAGGGTTGTCCCCATGCGTCCCCTCACACACCATGTATCCCGGATGGCTCCTTGGTATACGGAAGAGCTCCAGGAGATGAAACGCCGTCAGAGGGGGTTAGAGAGCAGGTGGAGGTCCACCCGCTGCCAGTCCGATCGAGCCCAGCTAAGAGCCCATATTAGGACTTACCTGGTAGCTATGAGGGCGGTGAGAAGATCTTATCTCTCCGCCCTCATAGCGTCTGCAGATAACTGCCCAGCCACCCTGTTTCAGGCTACCCGCTCTCTCCTTCATATGGAGGGGGGCGGACCCATTGCAGGGAAGGGCTGCGGAGTTTGGTCAATATCTGTCGGATAAGATCGCTCAGATTCGGAGCGGGTTGTCCTCTGATTTGCAGTGGTCTGAGGAGGATACAGGCAGTCTGGCCAGTGTGATCTGGGATGAGTTGATCCTGTTTCCGAGGATGAAGTGGACAGGACTATCGGGCTGAGTTCCACCACATGTTTGTTGTACCCGTGTCCTTCCTGGCTGGCTTATGCCGCCAGGGAGGCCACCTGTTGGCTCGGGCAGTTGTCAATGTTTCATTAAGGAGGTGTTTTCCCTCCGCCTTGAAGGAGGCGGTGGTGAGACCCCTCCTGAAGAAGCCTGCCCTGGACCCGACCGTGTTAGACAACTTTCGTCCAGTCTCCAACCTTTGCTTTTGGCGAAGGTTGTTGAGAATGTGGTGGCTCGGCAGTTTCCACTCTTCCTGGATGAAGCGGACTACCTGGATCCGTATCAATCGGGCTTCCAACCTGGTTTCAGCATGGAGGCGGCATTAGTCGCTGATGGGATGATCTCTGGAGGGCTCGGGACAGGGGTTTTCCTCTGTCCTGGTCCTATTAGACCTCTCAGTGGCTTTTGATACCATCGACCATGGTATCCTTTGCGGCCTTGAGGGGTTGGGAGTGGGGGCACTGTGCTTGGTGGTTCACCTCCTACCTCTTGGGGGTCACCATCGATTGGCGGGGGCAGAGGTCAGCCCTGAGGGTACTCTCTTGTGGGGTCCCTCAGGGGTGGTTCTCTCCTCTGCTATTTAACATCTATATGAAGCAGCTGGGTGAGATCATCCGTGGTTTGGGTGAGATTCCACCAGTGCAGATGACACCCAGCTGTACATCTCCACCCGAACCAGATCAGTGATGCCCTCTCCCTGATGACCCAGTGTTTGGATGCGTGCAGTTTGGATGGCGGGAACATGCTTTGACTCAACCCGGCCAAGACTGAGTGGCTGTGCATACCGGCATCCCAGCCCAGTCAGGAATATCCATCTTTGGCCATAGGGGAGGGGTGTTGCCCCTGTGGATAGGGCGGAATCTGGGGTCCTCCTGGATGTCGGCTCCAGTTGGAGGAGCAGGTGGGGGCCGTTGCCAGGGGGGCCTTTGCCCAGCTCCGCCTTGTTCGTCAACTACACCCATTTCTGGACTGAGATGCCCTGCGCACAGTCACTCACACCCTTGTTACCTCTAGACTTCGACTACTGCAACCTCTCTACTTAGGACTGCCCTTGCATACCATCTGGAGATTGCAGCTGGTGCAGAATCGCGGCGTGGGTGGTGATGGGAGTCTCCGATTCTCCCATGTTACCCCCTCCTCGCTGCCTGCATTGGCTGCGGTTGCACTCGGGTGAGATTCAAGGTTTTAGTTTTAACATACAAAGTCCTTCACGACATGGGTCCTCAATATTTAAGGGAGCGACTCCTGCCGACATCAAATGCCAACCACCCTGTGCGAGCACACAGGCAAGGACTCCTTGGGGTCCCGTCAGCGGGCCAATGCCGGTTGACAGTCCCCCGACGACGAGCCTATTCTGTCGCGGCCCCTGACCTCTGGAACCAACTCGCCCTGGGGCTCCGTCTGGCCCCTGACCTCCGCACCTTCCGCCATGATTTGAAGACCTGGTTGTTTGACCAATCCGGGCTGTGACCCTTCTTGGGGGGGTGTTTATATTTTTAAGTATTGTAAATTCGTCTTTTGGGCTTGTGAATTTGGTTTAATCTTTTCTTAATTATTTATTGTTGTTGTTTTTTAGCTGTGAGCCACCCTGAGTCTTCGGAGATGGGGCAGCATACAAGTCCAATAAATAAATAAATAAATAAATAAATTTCAGAATGTGCACACATTGAGGACTAAATGAGAACACCAGTCTTTAAAGGCAATGTGCTACAGTGGTTATTGTAATATATTGGATTCTAATATAGGAAATCCAAATTAATTTTTGAAACTCAGAAATTAATCCAGCTTTTTCTAGCTAGTTGAGCTTTATTTCTCATCATCCCAAAGTTGCCATGGTTCTGTTACTTTCAGACATATTAGATATAAAATAATTGAGGACCATATCTATAGCAAAGTATGAATATGTTTGTCTGGAAATTAGCAGCAAAATTGACATAATGATCAGTGACTGAATGGCAGAAAAACAGTGGCCATAAAATTATTATATGGATTTCAGGTTCCAAGTAATGCAACCATTATAAAATGAACTCTGGGGCATTTCAATTCCTCAAAGAATAAGTTTATTTGGATACACCATCTTGACACTAACCGATGGAAAGCCAGTACGAAAAGTTTCCCAGCTTTCCACATTACTCTAACTGGAATTCTCTCATTTTTCCAAAACAATATGTCACATTGTCCAACCAGGATATGTAACAGTTTCCAGGCAACTTTACTCATCCTTCCATTGTCCAGCTATGTAATTTTGGTTGGAGTTCCATCCACCTCAGTTCCCCCACCCTCCAGTTCTCAAGTGTGTCAAACTGAATTCATATGAATCTACTACCTAACTGAATTCAGGCTTCACAATGGAAACATGATCGAAATTTAAGTCAAATTTCCAAGAAAACAAAAAGAGGCACCAGAATAATTAATGTTCACAACATCATATTAAATAGATTAATCTATGCAATCTGCATAACTCTCAGAACTAACACAATATAGTTTTGATGATCAAATCCATACCAAGAGCTGAACTGGTACATATTTTTAGTACAGAGAAATAGTTGTATCCAGAGGTGGCATTCAGCAGGTTCTGACCAGTTCTGGAGAACCTGTAGTGGAAATTTTGAGTAGTTTGGAGAACTGGCAAATATCACCTCTGACTGGCTTCGCCCCCATCTATTCTCTGCCTCCTGAGTCCCAGCTGATTGGCTGGGTCTTCTTTTGTTGCCCTCCACAGGAGAACAGAGCTGGAAAGATTAGTTGGGTGGGGAGGGAATGGGATTTTGCAGTAACCTTCCCCTGTCATGCCCACCAAGCCACACCCACCAAGCCACACCCTCAGAACCAGTAGTAAAATTTTTTGAATCTCACCACTGTTTCTATCAGTACATCACAAGAAATAATGCCTTTCGCAAATCAAATTTTACTCCTGGTGATTGCATAGATGTGTATCTTCCTTAGCAATACAAAAATAGTTTTGCTATGGCCTTCCAGGATTTTTTTTTCTTTTTCAACTAGTTTACAACCCTGGGATTTTCTTGTAGTCTCTCATCAAAGTAGCAATGAAGTTTCGCCCTACAGTGCTTAGGTTTTCAAGACCATTCAAGGTTGTCATGTGCCACCATCATAAATTTACATAAACTATAAATACAAAAATGAAGTTTATAGCTTGTAAAGAATAAGCTTTCATCAACTAGGAATCATTTACTTAATTGGAAAAAGCTTGTTTTATAATTCTATCAGACCTGCATGGGACGGAAGATTATTTCTTGTCTCCTATGCCTAACTTCTAGAGATATGATTAGGATGGGCTTCCCAGTATCACTGGGCTAAGCTTCTATACAGTGACTACAAAAAACACATTTTGAAAGCAGTTCTAAGTCAAATAGTCACATAATCCCTTTTAAGCTAGCATTTAAACTGTTAAACAAATCTGAAGTACTTGAAACTAAGCAGATCTCAATATTTTTATTTTATTTTTATTTATTTGATTTGTCAATCGCTTATAAGATAATAAGTATAAGGATAAACATAGTTATGAATACATGAAATGAATACATATAAGAAAAATAAAAGAAACAATAGGACAGGGACGGTAGGCACGTTGGTGCGCTTATGCATGCCCCCTACAGACCTCTTAGGAAAGGGGTGAGGTCAATAGTAGAAAGTATAATATAATATAATATAATATAATATAATATAATATAATTATAAGGAAACAATCCATGGCAAAAATTTATATAGTTTTCTGGAATCGTTTACAGATGGAACAATAGAGATTTAGAAATATGTTTGGACTAATGTCAGAACTTTCAGTAGCTTTAGCCAGTTGAGATACATCTACATCTACAACTATATGAATTGTCAACCAATCTTCAAAGATATGGCAGTGTACAAAGCAGCATGTTTTATTAGAAAGGGACATTTGGTATGGAAATACCAAAGTAAACTATCTCTATTAGATCAGAATATTAGCTTGACCATTAACATTACCTAGTAAAGGCTGTCCTGTGCTATGGAGGAGTTTTCTTTCATTTTCCATGGAAAAGAAAGGATCAAGAATATCCCAAACATGAGATAGATAGAATAGAATAACAGAGTTGGAAGGGACCTTGAAGGTCTTCTAGTCCAATCCCTGCGCAGGCAGGAAACTCTATACCATTTCAGACAAATCGTTGTCCAATCTCTTCTTAAAAACTTCCAGTGTTGGAGCATTCACAACTTCCGGAGGCAAGTTGTTCTGCTGATTAATTGTTCTAACTGTCAGGAAATTGCTCCGTAGTTCTCGGTTCCTTCTCTCCTTGATTAGTTTCCACTCATTGCTTCTTGAGAATAGCTTGACTCCCTCTTTTTTGTGGCAACCCCTGAGATATTGGAATACTGCTATCATGTCACCCCTAGTCCTTCTTTTCATTAAACTAGACATACCCAATTCCAGCAAATATTTTTATATGCTTAAGCCGCCAGTCCCCTAATAATCTTTGTGTAGATTTCCACATCTGGGATATTTGTTTATTTTATATAATATGTTTGATAATTATAGATAGGAAAGCTTATAACTAGTTTAGATCCACCATGTAAGGGGATAAGAAGTTATTAGGGCTTTTTAAAAACTGATTTTTCAGTATCTAGCCAAGATGGATTCTTATGTTTAATGTTAGATTTATTTGACATTTAGATTTTTTTTAAACTTTTTTTGTATATAAGATTTTTTTTCCTTTTCATTGTTAGCGTTGGATATTTGTTTTTCTAGGGTTTTTTGTATGTGATTTTTGTTGATAAAAGAAAATAAGTATGTTTTAAAAAAGCACCACAAATAAAACCCTCATGCAAAACAACTTTCAGAATATCCCAGCACCAGACTTTATCTGGATAGCTGAATCACTTCTATTCAGTACTCTTGTGTTGTCTAGAGTGAGTTTCAAGTCATTGATCTTCATACAATCCATTACCAGGATGAGAATAATTTATTGATCTTCATCAAGTCTTTTCCAATTCTTTAATTTAGCACCCACATAACTTCATTTAATTTTGAAAAAAAGGAGATACAGAATTGATTTATGCATTGATACCACACCTTCATATGACCTCACTCAGTCCATTTTGAAGAATGTTGAAAATGACTTTCACTTTAGAGGAAGTCAATGCACAGGTGCCACCACAGAATCAAAGGATGTTCCTCCTGATCTACTTTCTGGAATTGCCCATTCAAATAGGAGCAAAACCTAGCTCAGAAGGTCTATGTGGAAGAATTAGTATTATTAGAATTAGAATTATTAGTATTTAGTATTAGAAAGTTTCTACAAGAGCACAGAATTATTCTTTAATCTCTCTTCTAGAAATGCCAATTTTCATAACAAAACCCAACTGGAATTGTTTTTATTCCATCACATGATAGTGATCTAAATGGGAAAAAACCCTCCTTGAGATAATACATAAGTTAACCCATAACCAAATAAGGGAATAAGAAGGAAGCCTTCCAAACATTTTTCAATTAGGAGTTTTCCCAACATTATTTTATCTTTCTTCCCCTCAAATGTAGGCTAAAATATGACAGCTACCTGGAGTTTAGGATATTTAAACCTGAGTAAAAACAACAGCAACAAAATCAGTTTTAGCTTTGTGAATTTAAATAGGTCTGATGAAAGTGTAAGTCATTTTTATGGAGAAGGCTTAAGCAAAAGATAGTCATGCTATTGACTATTAAAATTCAGGGAGAAGAACTTGTTTTCAGAGAGTGGAATGAAAATCACTTTTTACTATTCATTTGATGACCTCCTACTGAAAGCAACCAAACCAACTATAAAAACATAACATGTACTCTAAGAAGAATTTGCTTCTTTTTTATTCTTCATTTCATTTAATGAGCTTAACAATCACGACAAAGTTGTGAAATCAGCATTGCAGAAGTTAGATGGCAAACAAGAAAATGTAAGGCTAGGATGAATAGAAAATCAGGATTCCTTGTCAAAAATCAGGATTCTGGGAGCACCTTTTCAGGCTAACAACTTTCATTAAAAGGCATAAGCTTTTGTGAGCTTCAGCTCACTTCATCAGATGCAGCGAAGTGACTAGATTGATGTAAGATTTAAATTGGGATGAGGCAGCCCCCATCAGTCTTGTCACTCCACTGCATCTGAAGAAGTGAGCTGTAGCTCACAAAAGTTTATGCCTTTTAATACAAGTTGTTAGCTAAAGCTAAAAGTGCTTCCAGACTCCTTGTGATATTGGGCTGCCATAGATTAATATAGCCCTCCTCTTACAAGTCCTTGCCAGTAGAAACATACACATGTACATACACATACATACACATTGACACTCACTCACAGACACAAAGGACACTCATGGGGGGAGGGGGGAGGGGGGAGTTTTAGTTAGCTAAGGATATGAGAATCTAGTAAGTTAAGAATTAACATTGTTCTTTAATTATTGGTTTTCTTGGGATGTGAACATGTATTCCATTGGAAATGTATATTGATAATTAGTATTATTTAATCTAAGCCAAACATTGGCTTAGATTAAATGATAAGTGGCTAATTGGTTTAATGCAGGGATGTCAAACTTTGTGATGACCCGGGGCATGGCACAAAGGCAACACAGTCAAATAAGCAATAAGAGTCCTTTTATTATCTCCAACTTTGCCCCCAATGTCCAGGTTACCTTCGACTGGAGAAAAACTGTCCCAGGAACAGCCTTTAACTGTAGAAAATTCAGTCCAAAACAAGGTACATACAAACTGTAACTAAAAATCCAAACAAACCAAGCTGAAGTAGTTAGCTTGACAGGGCTGGAGAAGGAATTTCAGACTTGAAGGAATGGCAAAACTCACATAGTTGGGAAGATGCCAGGAACACAGATAAGCCACAACGATACAAGATAAATTCATGTTTGCTCCCAACAGCTTGCTGCACACAGTTTCCTTTTTTATACAATGTGTTTCCAGCTGCAGCTAATGAAGGGAATCAGGACCCTTTCCTCCCCCGTAAGCCATGCAACTCACATTGCTCCCTTCTCTGTTCCTTCCTGCGTGCCCTAAGATAAAGAGGGAGTGGGCCTGGGTCTTCTTCTGAATTCCCTCTCCCTTGTTCTACCTCTTCCCTACTCTTCCCAGCAGGACTTTGCCTTTCCCCAGTTTCTTCCACAGCCAGCAGAGCCACACTCCCACTCCCTGTCAGCTGTTTGGCTTCCCCCTCCGATTCATATTCCAACAGAGGCATGACAAACTCACAGCATCATCACGTGACATATCATGACTTTTTTCCCTTTCGCTAAACTGAGCATAGGTGTGGCCAGCGCATGATGCATCTGGCCTGCGGGCCGTGAGTTTGACAGCCCTGGTTTAATGGCTACATATGATTCTTGGGAGGGTTCTGGTTAAATCAGAAGCTGTGTGTGTCTGTATAAAGTAGAAGAGCACACTTACTGTGAATCCTGTCCACAACTTGAATTCCCCATATTTCTTTTTCAATCTGTCTAATCAGCAGCAGAAAAAATTCTCAGAATACTGCTTGTGATCTTATGGTTTCGTTCTTTGGCCTTAAGCAAAAGAGAGATGGAAAACAAGATGAGTCAGCTCCATTCTATGCATGCTTACACTCAGACATTGTAAATATAATTAAGGTCAGAAGTGTTTATTTTCTATTAAACATGCATGCTTCAATTTTAAGACCAGCAGGATTGTGACAACAGCATTACATTTCTTCTGTGCCAGCAGAAATCATAGTTTTGTGACTTTTTAAACATTTGCATATAAGTTTTATTATTATGCATTGGTTTTCTTACTCTGGTCAAAGCTTAGCACATAGGAATTGTTCATAATTTATGTTGTTTTCATAATGTAGTCCCAGATACATTTAGTGACAAACAAACACGTCTGTTTAATGGAGCCTGTACTCGACTACCAAATAGGTTTGCTAATTTTCTGTCAAATTAGAAACCTAGAGAAGGGAAAAAAGGAAGAAAGTTAGTCTATCCCAAGATGCACATTTGCCTCTATCTGGTGCTCCATGACCATTGCAGACTGATTGGAGGAGATTACAGGGTGTGAAGAATGTGAGCAAAGTTAAACTTAACTCAATGTGAGAGCTAACAAGGAGATAATATATGAGTGGATCAAATGTCATGGGTGACACTCCAGATGACAATTCAAAAAATACCTAAAGCTGTATGGAGAAGCAAACTACTAGAGCATTTGGCCATGTGAATAATTTTTTTTTAACATTCTTCTATAACATACGCGTTGAAATGGCCAAAGAAAAGTATCACTAATTTGGGTATTACAGGTATCAGGCTACTCCTGTATTTTGTATTCAATTGGGCTATCTATATCATCAATATATATGTATTCTCTCTCTCTCTCTCTCTCTCTCTCTCTCTATCGTCTCCTTGTCTCCCATAGATGAACAATATCTAATATCAATAGTGAAACTGAATCTCTTTGCAGCAATGATGACATGCCAGAGACCCAGGTTCTTTCCATGGTTATAATTTATGAGAAAGGTGGGAATTTGAGAATTTTAATGGACCCTTCCAAAATTAAATAAGCTGAATATATCAACTGGTTTTGGCAAGTGTCAACATATGAAGAAATCACACACCCATGTACATTTAATATGCCATGTAATAAAATATATCTTTAAACATATCTTTTGGGTTCTGTCCAGCTCCTGAAGTGTTTCATCATACTAGGCAACAACTGATGGGAGGTATTCCACGCATCATTGTATACCTGGATGACAGGTTCCAAATAATATATTGAAGAAAAGCAAAGTTCTTTTAAAGTTTGAGAAATACTGTATTTCATAAATACTAACAAAGATCTTTTTCTATTTTTTTCTTAAAAATCACTCACAGTCTTTGTGTCCACCCTACAAATATGAGGGGATTACTTTTAATCAAATTATTTTTAATGACAAAAACAAAATATATTAATAAAAATAAAAATAAATAAAGTATAAAAATGTACTGAAAGCAATTATACGTACTTTGGTATTATTTTCAATTAAATTCTGTTGTGGATGGATATTCCCAGAAACTTTTGGATGCCACATAAAGGCCTCATTTACCTTCAACTTGAATAATATTGCAAAATACCTATTTTGGAAATTGAGGTTAGGCAAATGTAGTTTGTACAATATGTATTGCATCCTTTTTAAAAAAAAATCACAATAAGCTGCTTTAAAATACACTACATTATTCAAAGAAATACATATACAAAACCATCACAGAATTTCTTACGAAGTATACATCTAGCAGCCTAATTAAAAGTGAAGTTTTTATTTCTTGCTGGGTGCCTTTCTTTAATTTGGCAAGCACAGCCCTTGTCTTTGTCATCAGTAGCTTCATTATGCAGGAAACTTCAGTGAAGGTCAACTGAACAGAATAAAGTGGAAAAGCCAGGTACTCTTATTTCAAGACAGAGATGAGCTTTAAAACCAGGTGTTCCCAATTGTACGAGATGGCAAATAATACCCTTGCATTTGATATTGTTGGTTTGTAATTCCTGTAGTTTATAGGATCTGGTTTATTGCCCTATGAAATGAGGGCAGAAAAGCATGGTATTTTTATGTCTCTAAATGTCCAGGTATTTACAAGGTAAAACTTTGTTTTCTCACAATAGTGTTCATCCATTATTCAGTAGAGAAAAATTTCCCCCAAATAAAAGGCTTTTCCCCATTATTAACTACATGCCACATAAGTCTCATACATGTGACTTACTTACATGATCTAGCTCCAACTTATTGATGTCCTAAAATGTAATTGTTTGATTGACACAAGATAGACAACAATGGCTGTGAACTACATTAAATGCTTAGGAATATGTTGTGCCTTCTGTTATAATATAAAATCCATCTATTCTGGTTGATAGGTTTTAACCTCACACAGAATACTTTAAACTCCATTTGGACTTGTGCCTACAATCACCTTAGCAAAGTCTCTTAAGTAACTGCGCACAGCCTAATTAGTATGCATTATCAATTAACAAACTTAATAGCCGGCAGATTGATTAGATCCTCTGTTGCAGGGGCAGAGCTGAAGCGCAACAGAATGAAAAATCATTGCACGCATTCACTGCTGCTTTGTTATTTTCTCAGGTCTCCTTCTCCTCCTCTACATTCCTTTAATTAATGCATACATATGGTTCTGAATATATTGTAAACCAGAGCTGGTTCAAACTCTTAATAACACTCACTTGCAAAAAGCAAAAGAGAGAGAAAAATGCTCAGCAGGTTTCCATCCATATTTTCCTGGTAAGATGGAGAACAACCCCAACTTACCAGCTGGTTCTGATGAATGACAACAGAAATATACAGGCAAGCAAACACCGTGGAGTATGAAGTTCCATCTTTGAAGCGATGAGGATTTTCAATAGTTTGTTCATGGTAATTGGCAGAAATTGTTGCTTTCAGCACCTTAAAGAACAGCAGAAAAAAGACCTGATTCATGTCACACCATAACATGGTTTATTTAGTTTTTGCATAGCATGTGAGGAGAGCCTTGCTATTGTGATTCATAAACTGTGACTTCTGATTTGGCAAGTCATGTGAACTTAATCAATTGTAACTTGTTTCATGAATAAAACCTAATACAAAATACAAACCGTCAATATGTTGCATTTCTTAAACTTTCTTGTATTTTTATGACCTTGAAAACTAGGAATAAATGCTGAGAAAAAAATTAAGGAAAATAAACCCACATTGACTCTTTTTTGTAAAATTAAGTTATTTTGTGGCCATCATTAAATGTTGTAACTTCAAACCAGCTTTGTCTGTGATGAGCTGTGATGACTTTAAAATGACACATGTATGAAGAGGTCATCTCATATATGGCTAATTATATACTTGTTTCATGGTTTTTGAAGCACAATGTAAGTTGCAGCAGCTACCTGATAAAGCTCATGCTTCATTGAAAAAAACTTCAATTCTTATTATTCTAAATAAATTATTGTTACTTTAATTCCCCATGTACAGATTGGATGGAGTCTGCAAAACAAAATTCAAGATTCCTTCCATACATTATCTTGCTGCTTTTTATGACAAAAAAATGACTAACATGTCCTAGATGTTAACATATTAATATTATTTTCTGTTGTGGTTATCGTCATTAGTAGTGCAAACTCTTATTTATATCTTTTTTCTGAGCCAAACCAGTTTTTTTCCTAGGAATATTATGCCAGCAATAGGACCATCCTTGTTCCATCCCTGCCTACCTGGCATTCGTTTGGTGAAATGAAATGGCATTCGCTTGGTCGAATTTCCACCTTTTACATATGCTCCTTTTATGAAGAGCTTCCAAATAACCTAAAATGCCAGTATAGAAGCATAAAAGTAAGTCTTGATGTTTCATCATTTGAGAAGCAGAATGTTCAAGTCTGAATGTTGTGTGAATATGTCATTGTTACCTCACTTGTATTCTCTCTATGGTAGTAAAGGTTCTCTTGAGAATTCATCTCCATTCCTAGTGATCATTTAGACATGTCATAGACATGTCTATGGATTTTTCTTGGTAATTATATGGAAGATATTTGCCATAGCCAAGTTTTTCCATGTTTGACCTATAGCTCTGCGATTCCCTGATAGTCTACCATTCAAGTGATTTAACAATGGTTAGCTTCCTGCCGCCCCCCGAGATTAGCCACCTACAATGTACTCTCTAAATCGTCATGCAACTATAAACCTGAGGCTACCCAGTAAATTTAAAAGCTGAGCAGGATTTTAATAAATATGCATTTTGCTCAGGTAATTATTTACCTTATGAAGGCCATTGTTTAGCTTTGCAATGAACTAATATGTACTTAGTAAAGACCAGCTTGAATGTAGTACAAGGGATCCTATATTGGCATGGGTTACTTTCCTTGTGATATGGGCAAGGTGGATAGAAGATGAATGGGAGCAACATTATTTCAAAGGGAACTGGTGCCCTAAAATCATACCCTTATAAGTATCATGGGTCTTTTTAAACAGAAGAGACCATTCAGTTCTTTTTATAATGCAAATAAAATAGTATTCAAACAAAATCTTTAAAAAAATCATGAGTGGAACAGAAAGACAGAAGAGATGGCTTAAGAAAGTGTATTTGACTAAATACACTGGAAATAAAAACATAGGTGACATTGTAGATTATGACAATGAAATCCCAATTTTAGAAAAGCTAGCTGAATATTCTCATATTTATCTTCTTTGATCTCACATTGACCTGTGGTCAATGCAGATAAGATTAGGGAGTGCAAATCAGCAATCTATTCATTGCTAGACAGAAGGTAACGCCTCTGCCTGCAGTGTTGAAGCATTACAGCCATGCTGAGAATTGTGATGAGAACATCACACCATCTGCCATTAACTGAAATTAGTTGTTGTAAAAATGGATATTGGTTTGAATCAGAGATCTATCCAAGGAAGGGGTCAAAAACTATTTTGTGCCAGTGATGGTAAAAAAAATCACCTTTCTTCAGCAGTCAGGGGTTGGGGGCATTGATGTAATTACTCCACTGGAATTGGGTAAGGAAAGAACTTCCCAAGTCCACCTACAAGATCACAAAAATCTGGATTTTTCCAAAAAGTGTGCTCAACTTACTGATTTTTTTAATGGGAAAATAAGATGTTCTTATTTAAATGTTTGCGGCAACATTTCAGCAGTGCAGACTCAGAAAGCTCAAAAAATCTTCCTTGTCTTCTGTTGCTAGCCTGTACTGCTAGCCTCTGTTTAACGCAGCATAGCTACTAGACATTGGCAAATATATCTTCCATAAATATCTTAATCCTGGATTTATATAACCAATTTAAGATGGTAGCTGCTACTGTATATTGTGGTAGTTTCATAAATTAATTACACACCATGAGAAGCAGTTTTCCTTTTCATGTTTTCTTGAGCTGCTAATTAATTTTATTGAATAACCACATGTACTGGAGAGATCACCCATTAAATCTCCTTTTAATTCTTCAAACTTCTATCATTTTCTTACAGTGCAATCTTATGCATATCAATAGTCCTTGACATACGACTATGATTGAGCTCAAAATTTCTGTTGCTAAATGAGACAATTGTTCAGTGATTTTTGCCCCATTTTCTATTTCTTGCCACAGTTGTTAAGTGAATCACTGCAGTTGTTAAAGTTACTAAAATGGTTGTTAAGTGAATCTAGCTTCCCCATGGATTTTGCTTGTCAGAAGTTCGCAAAAGGTGATCATATAACCCTGGAACACTGCAACCACAGTAAATATGAGTCAGTTGCCAAGCGCCTGAATTTGGATCACGTGACCATGGAGATGCTGCAATGTGAAAAATGGTAAAAGTTACTTTTCAGTGCTGTTGTAGCTTCAAAGGTCACTAAACAAATTGTTGTAGGTCGGGGACTATCTGCATTTCTTTATAAGCAAAGCCTCTTCATTGTACAGAATTTCAGAAAAGATTGTAGGTTGTTCTCTCTCGCTCTGTTCTTCCTGCCAACTTGCTGCCCAGATGACATTTTTAAGCTATTAAAAATAGCATGAAACAAAATTTGATGAAATAATGAAAAAATAATTTGATAAAATAATTGTTCATTCAAACCATAATAGTAAAAAAGGTCAAATACTACAGACATGCCCAAACCTGTTGTCCTCTAAATTAAAAAGGACCAGCAACATTCCTAGTCAAAATGGAAGAAGACTGAAGGTGAGAAATAGGGTCCCAATCCATCAGAAAGGCAATTGGTTGGGGAAAGCTGTTATAGATTTTTCTTGTACAGAAGATAGTCTTAACCTTTGGTTATTATTATTGCTTACGTTATACTTCTCCTAATATCCCCTCCAGTGAGGGAATGACTATATAAACATATAAGCAGATGGTTAGGTAGATGTAAAAAATAAAATAAATGTATGTCAAATATTTGAATTCATGAACTTGGATTTAATGAGATAAATACATTTCAAAGAGATAAAACTCACCTTGGTTGCTTTTGAAAAGAGCTGGAACTATTTGCTTTAAGGTCCACTGTATCAATCATTTATTCTTTGCAATTCATAATTTACCCACTGTGTAAAAACTGTTGGCTTGAAGTTCTTCCTTTATCAAAAGTTGGTGCCCCTTGTTCTTGTATTTGACATTCTCTCAAATTGCCTTGAAACAATTATCTTCCCTATTCCCCTTGGAATTTTCTGTTCTTTAATGAGGTTCCCTCTTAATCTCTCATTTGCTGAAAGATACCTTGCTGAATAACTAAGAGCTTTAAATCTCTATATTCTTGTTACTCCTTGCCATACATTCTCCAATCCTGCAATATCCTTTTATAATAAAATGACTGGAATTGTACAGTTTCCCAAATATCAGCAACTGAATTCCTTTAATGTGCAACTAAAATTATCCTACATTTATGTGCAATACAGCTCCCCTTGATATACGAAGTATATGAAGTAATTTTTCTCTCCTCTTTTTTTCTAACAAATACAATACTGAGAATTTTCTGCAGAACACAGATGGCATATAACAAGGAATATAATTAGAGATGCCAGTTTTGAAGGGAAAAGAGTGTATATTTATTGGATCAGCATTAGACCAAATTGTTGGGTTAAAATTATAAGTCAAAGGCACCTTCATATGACTAATTTTGCCCACTGCTGGTACCTTGATAAGAGAAAGGAACAATTTATTGTCTCTTAACAGAAAAATGATAGTCACTGCTCAAGAAGATATGTAGTCAGATGTCAGTAAGCACAGACTATCTTAGGCTATTGAATGATGTTTTTGTATGTGCCAATAGTTTCCCTAAATATGGATGTATAGATTATTATGATAAAGTGTTTGGACTTCACTCAAGCAGTTTAACTGTACAGCTAAGTTTAGATAAATTTGCTACTGAGCAATTCTTAAAATAATGTAATACCCCTGACAAATTCTTATACCTTGCTACAAGTGTTTTTTAATGTATTTCTGCATGCTATTAGAATGATTGCCCACCAAGGAGAATATATATTATAGAAGTAGCAAAAATAATCTCTTATAAGCACCCCTGAATTGCTTTATCTTCTCTCTATAGTTTTGCATATTGGTCCTCACCTGTTGACTTTACCGTTTTGATTGTCACATCTTGGAAAATTTTTGATTGGCTGGATATAGCCTGTAAGCCTTATGTTGCCAATTTCTCATTACCTGAGTTTAGGAACAAGGTTTGTCAGGGTAACTGAGGTTGCGTTCTGTTTATTTCCATTCAGCAACAAGAGTCAGTCCTAAATAAGAAAATATAAAATGTGTTTCTGGTTCAGGAGCTGAGTTGCTATAATCTCTCTAGTTTTTGACAGCCAGGTTGTCATTGTTAGACAGAGTATCTCACATTAGAAATTAAGGGCTCTTTTGTATCTATAAATGAGCAACAGTTGTTATATATGCAATAATTTCATCAGAAAACTAGATTTTTAAAAATTGTCTCTATCTTGCCAAGATTTAAGATTTCAGCGTGAAAAATCAGGATGTTCCTTTTTCCATGAAACATCCTACAACAAGCAAACTACTTGTTAAATATAGGTAGTCCTCAACTTACAACCGTAATTGAGCCCAAGATTTCTGTTGTTAAGTGAGACATTAGTTAACTGAGTTTTGCCCCGTTTTACGATCTTTCTTGCCACAGTTGTTCATCTGTGTATCACCGCGTTGATAAGTTAGCAACCCGGTTGTTAAGTGAATCGGTCTTCCCATTGACTTTGCTTGCCAAAAGATTACAAAAGATGATCGCATGACCTTGGGACACAGTGTATGAACCAGTTGCCAAGCATCTGAATTTTGATCCCATGAACGTAGGGATGCTGCAAAGGTTGTAACTGTGAAAAATGGTCATAAGTCACTTTTTTCAGGGCTACTGTAACTTTGAACTACCGGTCACTAAAATAACTATCAGTCACTAAACGAACAGTTGTAAGTCAAGGATGACATGTATTACTTTTACACTGACTTTCAATGAACACCATTTTCCGCCATTTATGGAGAATAATAGTCTAGTGGGGCATGGCAGACAGACATTAAAGCACACAAACTGTACTTCACTCTGTACCATGTGAAGCAGCAGCCTCACTTATTAAATAAAGAAGGAAACATTTTTCTTACTGTGGTTAATCTTGGCTGCCACCATCCAAATGGCTGTTAAAGGACAGCGAAGATATAAGAATATACTGTACATCCTATCTGGTACCTAGTGGTTAAAGTATGATTTTTTGTGGGAGAATAGATAAAGATACACCAGGTATTGTCTGGATAATATCTCACAAAGTATCTTATAAAGCTACTTTGTCAGTCCTAGATAGATATTTTAATGGATTCCTATTTTAACTTTTACAACAAGATCTACTTTTATTGAATTCTTCAGTAAGAAGGACTCTAAAAGAACAAAACTAAAATAACTATCGGTCAAATAAAGATACAGTCTGAGATGGACTCAGTGCAGGCTTTTGAACATAGACATAAACTTGCTCAATTATTTGGGAAGGGTTTGAACTTGTTGGTCTTAAGAAAGTAGCCATGATCCTATATGTGCAGCCACCTATGTATTAAATCCATGCCACTCCTGCCAAGTTAATGCCTCCTATATATAACTGAATATATAATTGAAGTCAGGCGATGGTAAATGCATACTTGAGGGAGGGGGTAATTCTAACAGTTGTTAAGAGAAGGCAACTGATTTGCAGCTCTTGAGAGATATATAAGAATATCTGGACCTTTTTCATTTTCATTTGGTTTTCAGATACATTACAGAGTTAGTGTTGACTGTCAATAAATGCAACAGTAAGTGGAAATGATTTTGGAAGACAGTGGGAAGAGCTGCAGCCAAGGCCACGTCAGATAAGAGGCAGCTTAACTGGCAGAAGGAACATGGGCATGGCAAACTTCTCTTTCAGACTTGCAAGATTGATGTCATTCTTGTGAGGTGGCCTAAACAAAAATTACACACAGAAGTAGTAGTTCTACTACTCTACTGTAAGATTGTATTAACAGAACTGTGCAAGCCTAAAACTACATTTCTCCCCCATCACTTTACAGCAGCTCAAGAAACTAGGGGGAGTCCTTTCTGAAATAGTTGCCACCCCCACCTTCTTTCTGCTGGCAAAGCTGCCTCTTATGACTTATCCAATCATTTTCCTGGATGTGACTCTTCCCCCTGCATTCCAACATTACTCCACATACCATTACAGTACATAAATAGTTTATTATAGTCATAGGACACCCAAAACACTCATAATAACAAAGAAGGAAACAGCATATATTTTGTTCCTCCTTGTAGCACACACACACACACACACACACACACACATATTCTCTCTCTCTCCCTCCCTCCCCCCCCCTCTCTCACACACACACACACTTTGATCATTATTCCAAAAGGACCATTCTAAAAAGGCGTTGATTGATTATGTGCCATCAAGTTGTCGACTCTTAGTGACCACATAGATAGATTTTCTCCATGGCAATTTATCCCTAAATAGCATTAACTAGAACAGACGTACACATGAGAGAAGTCAAACATCGGAGATCCTAAATATGAGATGCTTTTCATCTATCAGCAACCCCTGAAATAAAGTAACATATTTGCATTATTTTCCATTATTGCTGCTGAAATATAGCAAATTGTGGTAATGTATCCCATGTCTTTTGTATAATACATTGCTAAAGAATAGCAATATTTGGCCCAGGCATCTTGCAAGCTTTCAATTATATATGTCTGGGAACAGGGTATCATCAGTACCATTGGATAGAAAGTAGGCAAATAACAGAACTATTAGTGCATCTAAAACATATTACAGTAACAAAAATAGGGTTTCACATCCAGAATGCCATAACAGAATTATATCAAAAACAATGCCCCTCTGCCTGCTGTTTATTATGTATGAATTACCCATTCAGATGCTTATATAAATGTCTACAATCAGAATTGTTTTTCCTTTCTCTGGAAGCCCTTTTGTCATTCTTTCAAAATGTAGCTAAATGATGGGATGGCTGATGGTTTATTTTAATTGATAAATCCTTTTTATCTATCAAATACTTTGGGCTCACAAATGTCAAGTCATTTATCCAGCTGTTAGTGTAACTGCTCGTTTTCCATATTTCCGATGGACTGATTTCCACTTCAGTGCTAAGACAGGCCAAGCTTGAAGTAAATCAATTCTCCCTTTGTGCTAAAAATTAGCATAGCACAAACTAATCAATGCTCTGAAAAACTGCTGCAAATGTTGTGACATTGAACACAATGGAAAGTAGCTAAACTGCTTATTTGGCAAAATGAAAGACAAAGTAAATATTTAAAGCATGATTGGCAGACCTCAGTATATTAATATATAAACAGAATAAAATTAAATATCAGCAACAAGTGTTAAAATGGCGTTTACAGCTCTGCAAACTTAAATCTCAGTCGTAATATTATGGGTTGATTGCACAAGCCATGGTTGTAGATTTTCTTTTGAATAAAGGTGCATCCTTCTTCTGATGTGCTTATGTACAAATCTTAGTATGTTTAGTCTAAGGTCAATGTTTCTCAGCTTTAGCAACTTTGAGATATCATCTGCAAACAGCATGAGTGGCATATTGGCTGGGGAATTCTGATAGTTGAAGCCCAAACGTATTCAAGTTGCTAAAGCTGAGAAACATTGTCTAAGTAGAATTGCAAAGCCTTCTGGGTATTCTAGTATGGCAGTACTAATTTACCTGGAAGCACCAGTTAGGAGATGGCTTTCTTAACAAATGTGACAATAGAATCTATCATATCAGTAGCACTATCAAAACTTTAATAAACTTGTTCAATATAGGCAAGGTAGCCTGCATGATCACACAAAATGCATTTTGGATTGAATGCTCTTGGTTTTGCTGTTGTTAGTGATTAAAAATATGGGCAGTGGTCTGGGATTGATGGAGCAAAAAAAACCCAGATCAATATGTAATACTGTAAATACATATCTTAAATACATAACATTTTAAAATACATGATCTCCTATATATACATGCATCTTTTTATTATTGTATTATTATAGTTTTGATATGCTCTTTGTTTCATAAGTAGCAATCACAATCTCCCCCCCCCCCAAATTTCAGTTAACAAAAGGGTTTTCATGCCTATGTCACCTACCCATTTTATAATGATAAAGTGCAGAATTAAATGTGATTTTACATGCCTCTTCTCTCCTCTTTAAAAGTAACTTATTAGGAAAGATCAATGTTACTCTACGTACTGATTTTGGAAGCATATTTTCCCTTAGCTCTGCCAAGGAGAATCATCAGCATTTCAAGTTTCATTTTCAATAGTCACAATGAGAATTTAGGCTTGGTCAATAAAATGTGACTATTCAACATTCAGGCCATGCACCAACTGGTGTAAAGGGAGAGAACACAGCAGGACTTTAACTTATCACAATTTCACAGCTGTAGCCAACACCATGGAATTCAGGGCTGTCGGCAAGAATTACGTAAAAACTGACAACAGTACTGAACTACTTCTCCCCTTCTTTTTTTCCCTTTTCTTCTGAAGTTGTTCATTAATGTTCATGACACATATTAATGTGCACTAAGAAGGGCTTTCTTCAAAGGGAAAAAAGAGGATTAAAAGAAGTTACAACAGCATTTCTCAACCTTGGCAACTTGAAGATGCGTGGACTTCAATTCCCATAATTCCCCAGCCAGCAAAACAAAGTTGGCTGAGGAATTCCAGGAGTTGAAGTCTACACATTCAGTTGTCAAAGCTGAGAAACATTGATATGGAAAATAACACCTAATGGAAACAAAATACTGTAGGAAGAGCTGGTGGAACAAAAGGCAGTCAAGAGGGTAGCATCACATGTGCATAGGATAAGAAAAAGGTAAGAAAAAAATCCATAAAAATGAGTAAAATCCACATAAAGATCTCAATTTGCTTGTATTTTTGCTTTATTTTATTCTGCTGCTATTACTAAATGATGACAGTAATGACAGTAGTGAAACTCTATAGCAGAATTAGGAAAGTTTTCAGTTGTATTTTTGGCAGGCAAAGATTTTTGTCTTATTATTCTTAACCCTGCATCGTTAGGCAAATAAGTAATGGCCCTGTGGCTAAGAATTCAGAATATATTATACACGTGTATTTATCACGCTACTTCATTTTGGAGTAAGAAAAATAGAACATAGAATAACAAGGTTGAAAGGGACCATGGAGGTCTTCTACTCTGACCCTCTGCTCAAGCAGAAGACCTTTCTCGGAAAAATGGTTGTCCAATTTCCTTTTGAAAACCTCCAGTGATGAAGCAGCCACAAGTTCTGGAGACAAACCATTCTTGCTGTCACAGAATTTCTCCTTAGTTCTAGATTGGATCTCTTAATGATCTTCCACCCATTCTTTCTTTTGTTGCCCTCAGGAGCTTTGGAAAATAAGTTAACTTCCTTTTCTCTGTGACAGCCCCATAAGTACAAGAAGACAGTTATCATGTCACCGGTAATCCTTCTCTTTAATAAACTAGACCTACATAGTTCTTTTAACTGTTCTTCATATGTTTTAGCCTCCAGGATCCTTATTGCTCTTCTCTGCACTCTTTCTAGCGCCTCAGCATCTTTTTTATCATCTATATTTATCATTATGAGCAGAATTTATTCAATGCCTCAATAGTGCAGTATAGAGCAAAATTATAACTTCTTGTGACCTTAATCTATCCTAGGACTTCATTGACATTTTTTGGTAGCTGCAGCACATGTTGCACATACTTAAGTATTGGTCTACTAGGACGCCTAGATCCCTCTCACAGTTACTGAGATTGAGCCAATACCATCTACTTTGTACCTTTGCATTTGATTTTTCCTGCCTTACTTTTCCCACCACTGAACTGCATCTTGTTGGATAGGACCCAATGCTCAAGTCTGAGTCAAAGTCTGCGTCAAAGTGTTGGCAATTTCCCCCAGCTTTGTGTTGTCTACAAATTTAATGGGTTCTCCTTCTAGCCCCTCATCTAAATCACTTAGGAAGATTTTGAAGAGGACTGGGCCTAAGACAGAACTTTGAAGCACCTCACTGTATGCTTCTCTCCATTTAGATGTAATTCCATTGAGGACTATATATTGACTTTGGTTGGTCAGCCAGTTGCAAATCTATTTGGTGGGGAGGCTATGTATCCTACATTTTTCTTTCTTACCAAGAAATAGACTATAGTCTACTTTGACAAATGCCTTACTGAAGTCCAAGTAAATTCTATCCACATTATTTTGCTGGTCCACTAATTTTGTCACTTTGTCAAAAGTCCCTGACCACTCAACCCAATACAGCAGAACCAACAGAAACCCTAAAAAGAATTACACTGTCATACATCAAAAATATCTCAGAAACCACCAACAGACTACTACAACCATATGAAATCAGAGTAGCACACAAGCCAACTAAAGCCCTTCAAAACATCCTAAGCAAACCAAAAGACCCAGCAACTCCAGAAGAAAAAACAGGAAGCATCTACAACATACAATGTAAGACCTGCAACAACCACTACATAGTACAAACAAGCAGAAGACTGACAGAACACATCCATGAACACCAACTAGCAGTCAGAAGACATGATGAAAATTCTTTAATTTCACAACATATAGACATATAGATTTAACCATAGTTTCAATTTGGAAAATGTGACAATCCTGGACCAGGCCAAGTCCAAAAATGCAAGGGAATTTCTAGAAGCCTGGCACTCTGGCAAATTAGCCATCAATAGACACATAGGCATCAACAATATATATAGACTATGGAAAAGAGACAATAAACCAGCCCAAAAGGGAACAAAAAGATCTAAGCACCCAGATCAGCATAAATTAACTCCAAGGTTAACTTCAGACCAACAATCAAATAAATAATATCTCAATCAAGAAACTGCCAGAGAGCCAACAGTAAACAGCCCAAACAAAGAATCTCTAAGACTACCCCACCAATACTGATAGGCAAGCCACCAGAATATAAACTGACAGTAAACAACACTCCTTACTAGCACTGATGATGTTGCCTAGTTTGGGTAATGAAATGTCTGTAAGAAAACAAACAAGCTCAGAGAGCATAAGGACCCCTCATTTCCATTCTGAGCTACAAATATTCTTCTTTATTGGTATTGTAAAAAAAGAAAAGAGAAAAGAAAAAGAAAAAGAAACCGCCTCCTTCATCCCCAGGAATCATAATCAACATTAACAAGTTATCTCTATAATATATCTACATATCTCTAAAATCCCATCTCTCTCTATATAAATCAGCAAACATCCTTTAAGGGTTATCAGAAATAACAATGTAACTATTACAAATTGTATTTGCTAAGCCTAATTTGAATTCTTTCTTCATATCTCCATTTCTATATAAATATATCTTTAAAACATCATCCAGTCCCACTCACAAACTATTTAATATTATCAGAAATCAATAAAGGAGAATATTTGTAGCTCAAGGCTACAAATGAGGAGGCCTTGATTAGTACTGATGATGTTATCTAGTTTGGGTAATGAAATGTTTGCAAGAAGACAACCAAACTCAGAGAGTACCAAGGACTCCACATTATGTATGGTGGGGAAATTGTTTCAATCACTAAAACTGGGAAACTGACAAAGTAGTTACAAAAATGGCTACCAGATTTGAGGTACAAAAATCCCAAGAACCTCAAAATTGCAAAAGATCACAGTTAGAGTTTTCTGTATTTCTTTGCTGTCATCTAGTGGTCATCAGATGGTCTCCAACTGAAATCTTATACGTAGATGTAAATATGGTCCACTTCAACTTTCCTCATTATTTTTGGACATTGCAAAGGAAAACAAAAGTGGGGCTACTGCATCTTAAGATACAGATAAGTGCCAGAAAACTATTAAAGCAAAATAGCTCAAATATGTATCTTTTTCTTTCCAAATGAAAAGATGGAGTTCTGTTCTTTATTGTGTTGAAAGACTGGAGAGAAGTAAGTGTCCAAAGTGATAGAGAAATTATAAGTGATGACAGGACCTCAGGAAACAATAGTAATGCAGAGGTCAAATGCTAGGAGAGAAATGGCTTCAAGGAACAAATTGGTGACAAGACTTCTCAAACATGCTTACCATCATACCTATAGCAGGTCATCTGAACTTACAACACAACGTTCAAACTGCTATCTTTGTTGTGATGAGATCGCATTGGCTTCTAAGGCTTATTGTACATTATTTTAAAACTGGTGCCCTTAATGACAGGCAAACCTAAAGCTGTTTCACTCTAAAGTTGGAAGTGAAATCGAGACAACAGAGAACTAAAGCTCATGAGATCAAGGAGAAAATTTCATTTTTCAAAGCATGATTGTAAAATTACAAATTTCATTGTGAATTACAAATAAGAATAGGTGTTTAATCTGGTGTTTCAGCACTTGTTCTTTTCCTGTCATTATTCAGGACTGATTTATTACTAACAAATTTTCTATCTGTGCTTTACTAATTAAAATGAATGAATTATTCTCATTATGAAGATTGAGACTTTACATTTTCGGTGTTTGTAGTGCTCTGATGGGAAACATATTTTCTTGCACTTTTTTGGCAATTTCTCATTATTCACAAAGTAGATAGTGACCGTATTACCAACAATTATGTTTCACTTGCTGCTATATGAGAATAAAACCAGTCAAATGAAGGAAATAAAATCTTTAAAGAAAGATGCCTGAACAATACACATAAATTATTAAACTCAATCACAATTTGATAAAGAATAAACTTTCTTTATTGGCCAAGTGTGATTGAACACACAAGGAATTTGTCTCCAGTGCATAAACTCTCAGTGTATATGCAAACAACAAAGTGATAATCATAGATACCAAATAGGAGAAGCCAATAGGAAAGATGAAAAGGACAATAGTAACACAGCCTTAATACATGGGTAAATATCCTTAGGCATAACACAGTGCTGTGGGTGTTAGATAAATATCTAAACCCCACAGTACTGTCTTAGCAGAATGATGGCACCAGCTTCCTATTGGGCTATCATGCATTAATTGGAAATGGGATACAATATTTTTCTAGCAAGAGATCCATGATTTAGGATTGGTGGGTGTTTAAGAAGACATGGTACTGTACATGAAAGAGATGCACTGGCATTGACTACTTATCGATCCAGGATTCAATCCAACACTGTGCCACAAGCCCTTCAAGCCCTTGAATTGGCCAAAGACATGGACATTGAGAAAAAGGTAGACTATTTAACCATGACTAAATTTGTGTGTCAGAGGAAAAAACTGTGTTTCAGATATAAGGTTCTACTAGATGCTAAAGAAAGAGGAGGTTTGGGTTTATCTGATTTGAAATTATTTTGTACTTTGTTATTTAGTCAGATGAAAGAGTGGGTGACATTGAGAAGTAGAGTATTACTGGAGTTAGAAGGACACAATTTAAGGTTTGGGTGGCATAGTTATCTCTGGTATTTTAAAGCTACGGTTAGTGTAGATTTCAAAAATCATTTTCTCACATTGGTCATATTTAGAATATGGAATAGATACAAATCAAGGCTGTACCTGAAAACATTCCTGGATTTCACCACACGAAGCATATTGTAGAACAGAAATTATAACTAATCACAAATGGTTAACATGATGACATATTTGAATTTTCCCACAGAGAACCCAAAATAAAATTCAAAGATTTGACAATAGAAATAATTATTAGCAAGATTTAAAACAAATAAAAGTACTTGTGATTTTGAACATTGTAAGACTGAATTTGAAATAGAATGATGTATAAATGACGGGCATGTTATTTTAAAAATGTATAAACTTTTATTGAAACTTGAAACAGGAGAAGAACAAGGGAAATAATATATGATAAAAGGAGCTAAATAGTTTGGTTATAACTTATAACATACAAATGGAACAATGGGACAATACATGGATGATGAATGGAATAAATTTAAATAATGTTATAATCTTCAAAAGAATTTTTATAAAATGATATATTGTCGGTGTTTGTCACCAGAAAAATCGTCTAAAATCTATAAAGATAATTCAAATTTATGCTGGAAGTGTGAACAACAAGAGGAGAGTTTTTATCATGGTTGTTGAATGTGTATAAATACTAAAAATGTAATGAATCCAATTACATTAATTCAGGCTTTAAAGTTTAATATACCACTGAAGCCAGAGATATATCTTTTTGTTGTCATATCATAGGGAAAACTTAAGAGTTGTACTATGTCTCAGACTGCATGCTTGATTTGATCCTTGTTGGTTATCTAAACAGTAAGTTATTTGTCATAATGCCCATTGATGCTTTGCCTATCAGCTGAAAATGCCATACAAGATGCCAGTTCTGCCATTACATTGTCTGATCAGGACTCAACTGAAATTGCCAACTCATCACACACTGATCTCTGAACAGCTGTCAGTTAGTTACAATTTCCAGACAGCATTAGCCTAATCCAGATTTAAACTGACCATAAATCAGAAAACTAAGTTTATAAAACAGTAAACATAAGCAATGTAAACAATGTGACTTGGTGAGACTTGGTTCTGTTTTGCTATAAACTGGCAAAATTTTCTTATTTCAGCAAAATAAGAAAAATGAAACAAAACTCATATAATATAAAGAACCAAATATTTAATTGGACAACAAATCCATCCAGATAGCAATATAGATCTTTCAAATCCTATTTATACATTTCCTCCACAACTGTGTTCATTTGACAACATATGGATTGCACTGAACACAGCATCCTTCTGTAGAAATTGAGCTTGTCAATAACTCCTAGGAATTTCCCAGGTCATATTGCAGTTTAAGCATGTAATCCAGGACCGGAAACAATACCAATTGGAGTAATTGACTGAACATCCACAAATAACGGCATCTGAAGCAAAGGCTTACTAGGGGATAGTTTGTTTTTAAATATTTATATATCAACTGTCCTGCCATGTACCCATGTATACTATGCAAAATCAGGAATACATTAGATTCCATAAAATACAGGAAGGTAAGATGCAAACTTCTTTCTTATTTCCTGCAGCCAGTTGGAAGGGTGGGAGAGTAATTTTTGGTGCAAATAAGAGAAGTACTTGAACATGGTCACGAGCTGCAATAATGGGGGGTTATATCTTCTCCCCTGTGCTGGAGCCCATTCTCAGGGAATGTGCTTTGGGCTATTCTATGCATTGTATTTATGTGGTTTTAATGTGGCCTTCCTATTGGTTGATTGGTATGCTGATGGCCAGCTATTGGCTGTTGTTTCCTTACGCTGCCAAGTCCTCATCTCCTAAATTTCTGATAATGGTACCGGAAGCTGGGTGGTAAATCAGCACTCCTATTGACTGACAAGGATCTCTTTCATCCTTACTTCACTATATAGCACAGGGGTGTCCAACCACGCCCTGTTGGGAACTGGGTGGCACAAGTAGCAGGTGAGTCAGCAAATATTTATCTGGCATGCACGGGATCTAAGTTGCACTTGAAACCATCTCCTTCCCCAGTCTGTGGAAAAATCATCTTCCACAAAACTGATCCCTGGTTCCAGAAAGGTGGGGGATTCCTTCTATAGCACATAAATGTTATAAATATAACCTGTGTATTTGTGCAAATACGTGTGCCCAGTGGTCGGCTGCAACCGATTTGACAACTGGTTCTGTGAGCATGTGCTTTGCGCATGAGTGCAGCGTTCAAAAAACAGCAATTTGAAGCCCAACTGCTTACTTTCTAGGGCATCTCCGGTAAGTAGAATAGCTGAGGCCCAGAAATCAGCTGTGCCACGTGAATGAGCTGAGCCAGAAAGAAGGAAATATAGGACAGGATAGGGCGGATGCGGGTGGGTGGGGCCAGCTGATTGTTGGAACTACTGGTTTGCTAGAACCAGCATCAGCCCACCACTGCATATGCCCCAAGGGAACACTTAAGGATTAAGGCAACATGGTCACTAAACTAAAATGGCATGTTAAATTAGAGAATATGGGACAATTTTTATTGTTGTGTTGTTTTATTGTTGTGTTGTTGTGTAACACTTATACAGATTCTCTTGTGCCAAATCATCTCTGAGTAATCTTAATGAACTGTCCCAAGATGTATTCCTTACCTACCATTAAAATCTTTCCAATGAGAGCTATTCACTGGCACAGCCCTAGCTATTCGCTGGCATAGCCCTAGCTATTTGCTGACACAGCCCTAGCAATTCGCAGTGATTTTTAAAAGTAATTATTTTAATAAAAGTATTAAGAGCTGATTCTTTGTTATAATATTATTAAATTATATTACAAGAGTTCTGACTCGTAAGGGCATCATTCTCAGACAGCTCATAAATTGTAAACAAAAGAAAATAAAAGCCAGCACATACTGTCAAACACTAAACATATAACTACTCTTTCTTTTACTTCCCAATATTTCTTTAGCTTTTATCCAAAATGAGTTTTTCATTTACTTTCTGTGTTCTATCACTGTGCACACTTAGGCTTTTGACCTTATTTTAGTGAACTCTTTGCTGCAGTCCATTTTTACACAGAATGTCAAAATTTCCACACCAAAGAAGATTGTAATTTCCCTGGTGAATATCAGCATCGTATCTTTTTTTTCCTCCATTTGTCTGCCTGGAAATACAGACATAAGGAAGGAGTGAAACTTTCAAGATTCTGGAAGCAATGATAAGTCCTTCAATCAGTTGTCATGTTTCCGCAGCCTAAGATATTGCTGTCATCAGTCTAAGATTAACTTGTTTTGACAGCAGTTACATCTTTATATGTTGGTCTTCATCTGTTTGGGTTGAAATCTAGACAGTGAGGCACTGGTGATTACCATTTCCAACAAATATTAATGGGTCTTGAATTAGAATGAAGAACTTGCACATAACAAATGAATTTCACCATTAAAAACTAATACAAAATAATCAGAAAATAATGTACCTGGCATGCAGTTGAAACTCTTGTTCTTACTAGAACAAGTCTTACTAGAAGTGACTATTACAAATTAATATAAGATACATTTTATTTAAATAGATTAGTAGTCCAACATAATTATGAAAGATAGCAATTTGGATTTTCTAACACTGAGTCACAATAACTTTCCTGAATGTTCAACTATTGCTCCTGAGAAAGCTTTGGATTGGTTACCTTTACCCCAGGAGTGGCTGGCTGGGGAATTCTGGGAGTTGAAGTCCACAAGTGTAAAGTTGCCAAGATTGGACACCCCTGCTTTACCCATTTCTCTTGCTTACCCTACATCAGAGGTGGTATTCAGCAGGTTCTGACCAGTTCTGGAGAACCAGTAGTGGAAATTTTGAGTAGTTTGGGAAACCAGCAAATACCCCCTCTGACTGTAGATTTTACAGTATCCTTCCCCTGCCACACCCACCAAGCCACGCCCACAGAACTGGTAGTAAAAAAATTGAATCCCACCACTGCCCTACCTTATGTCTTAATAATGGAAACCTATAAGTAGATTCATATTATTACTGCAATACGTTATAGCAGAAGATTCTGTGGCTGAAATAACTAAAAGTTTTATAGCATCTTAAAGGCTGACAAATGAACTATTGCAGAATTTTCAGGGCTCTGCAGATCTGTTGGAATCACACTGAAACCTATGCCACCTAGGGGAAATTGAGGAAGATAGCAAGAATTTAATGGTTCAAGATAAGGCAGTTTTATTAATGAATATCTTATGCTTCTAGATACTATTGTAATTGTTTTGTTTTTCATCCCAGAAGATCAGTGGCATATACCCAAAGCAAAACATTGTTTTTAAATACATCAAAAAGTTCCTTACCATAATGCAAATTACTGTAAATGATAAATATTGATGTTCCTGAAGATTATTTGTCCAAAGATGCCAAATCCAGAGTGGTACTGCAACTAATTTTATTTAACACACAAAGGATTAAACTCTTCTGTCTTCTTCATACTACTGGTTCTTTGTCTTCTCTCTCCATTTTGTTCTAAATCTATAATCTTCAATTTATTTAAATGAGTGTCCCTCAATGTCTGGCAAGGGTCAGGTCACAAGCTACAATAGAACACAATGTTTGAAATGTTTCATTGTCTTTTCTTTTCTTTTCTTCAGGTAGCCCAGCCCTGCTCTGTATGTTGCATTTTAGGTTGACATAAACAGATTTGTTTATGTTGACATGGCTTAATTGATATATAGGAGATGCATGTTTTCCTTGATTATGTCCCCTATTTGAAATCTAGGAAGATAATAATTCTTGTGGATTTGGAGCAAACAAAACTGGCTAAAATAATAATTAGCTGACATGGAAATGATAGGGATGAAGAAGAAAATTTATGTAAATCAACATTTCTGGTGTGGTCTACTTACAACTTAACCCTTTCTTCCTTTCTGATGCTGGGCTGTGCTAAAATTGGGTTGAACTTTTAATGAAGCTGTAATGTGTTTGTACTTTTCATTTGTAGAATAACAACATTTTTAAAATGAGATAGCCCAACCTTCAATTAAACTTAGCATTAGAAATTTCAAAATATATCTTGCTCCCATCAATGATTCTCCTGATGATAAATAAAAAATCAATATCAAAATCCATTAGTATCCTTTCCTGAACCTTGCTGGTAGACATACCATACAGAATGCAACAAACTTAAGTCTTCACAACTCTATTACTGAAAAGGTCCCGTGATGATCCAGTGTTTTTGCCCATGATAGTATCGGGGTGGTAATAATCTTCCAATGGCCGAGAGTCACATCTGGGCTTATCTATTTTTTCTGAATCCGGACAATGATAAAAAAGAGAATAGGGCTTTGAATTAAAATAGGCAGAATTGTGTTATGAAAGAAGTTGCACTAAAATAGACATTTTTAAAGTTAAAATAATTGTCATTTAAAAACAACACACAAAAGGCGCTATTGTCAATAAACACATTTGGATTCCTGGAAAAAAGCATTAAGGGTAATACAAATCTCACATTTGAACTGTGGCAACAAGCCACAGCAAGTGCATTTGGCAATTCAAAGGAAATGCATGCTGCCCATGGGCCACATTGCTCATCCAATCAAAGAAGCTTAGCAGTCTTTCTTCATATATAATCCGAGCCACCAGATTTTCTTACATTTCCTACCACATTCTCTCCCACCAAAAATGCTGTTGTATGTATGCTCTTTCACAATGTCTTTCTCAGCCTCTTGATTTCAGATGCCAGAAACCACAGACTCAGCAGTATGACTGTCATCAGTATCCTTGAGATTACATCTCCTTCTGCCAATGCTAATACCACTATGGAAGCCATCAACAGCAATACAAATGATTATTTCTATATAAATATTGAGCAGATGTGACAGCCTTGTCAAACTCCTTTTCTGGTGTCCAACCACTGTGTTATACCTTGTGCTGGCTTGACTACTCTGCTCTGGTCAGGAATAGAGAGGAAGAACAAATAGCTTGTGTAGGGAGGAAACCATGTTTGCACGATATACAAGTGGCTTGGCCTGATTTTCAATGATTCAAGGTTGTTATTTTTATCTTCCCTTTATTTATTCTATGGACTTTCTAGATGAGAAATCATTTAGCCTTGCACGATGAATATAATGTTATGCCAAGACTGTTATGTTTGCATAGAGAGACGAGACGCGGAGTGCTTCAGCTCTTATTTATTGTGACTTCAGCTCAGAACGGACCCGAATGGCTCAGCCGTGGCAGCTATTTATAGCCGGCTGCCGCGGCTGCCAGCCAATCAGAGTGCAGGGTTTTCCTGCACTTTTACAACCAATGATTTCAAACACTTTACAACAACAACCAATCATTTTAAACTCTGCATACATAACACCCCTCCCCACTAGGTTTGGTCCATACTCAAACCCCATCTATCTAACATACTCTTGTAAATAGGTGGGGCTCTTACATGCGTTGAGACCTGCGTGGTTCAGGTGTTTTGGGAATCTCACCTTGTGAGGAAGGAAATGTATCTGCCAACATTTCCTTATTAGGATTTCTTGTACTGGTAGAACCTGTTTGGTTACTACAACCTGGTGTCTCCTCCCAATCTATTTCCAACCCAGTGTAATCCTCTAAGTCTTGTAATGATGTGCAATCCTCCATTTGTAAAATGGTTGTTGGGACTGTGACAGGGCTTGGGATGGTTCCTGTCGTGTTAGCTCGTTACACATGGGGTTGATTCTTACTTGCTCATTACCTCCATTATTTCCCCTTCCCCTAGAAAGGCTGTGGGGATGAAGTCCAGAGAGGAGCAAGGCGATGCCCAGAGGCAGTCTGGACCGTAACTGGTCTATATGCCTACTCCACAAGGCACCATCCTCAGTTTGAACCCTGTAAGACCTGGGGCCAGTAACCTGGGTTACCTCTGCAGGAATCCACAATGGTTCACCTACAAGGTTTTTAGCATAAACAAAATCACCCATGGAGAATTGGCGAGTTTTGCTAGTGGAATCTAATGGTGCGTTGGGTGCATAAGTGGGGTAAAGGCGGTCCAGGGTAGACCTGAGTTTTCTACCCATCAAAAGCTCGGCTGGAGTTAAATTAGTGGATGGACTAGGAGTGATGTGTTGGATACTGAGTAGTTTTTCAACTTTCTCAGTGATGTCCCCTGGACCCAATTGTTGGAGTTTCTCCTTGGTAAAACGTACCATGCGTTCAGCCCAGCCGTTAGTCGAAGGATGCCCAGGGGCTGCAAGGGTGTGTCTGATACCCTGCTGTGCTAGATATGATTCAAAAAGGTTAGCAGTAAATTGAGGACCATTGTCAGAAACAAGCACATCAGGTAGGCTGTGTGTTACAAAAAGTTTCTTAAGCTGTCTGATAACAGCCTCAGCTGTGGTGGGTGACATGGGAATAACCTCTAACAATCTGGAGTATGCATCTACCACAATGAGAAAGGTGTGGCCTCTGGTAGGGCCAGCAAAATCAATATGAATCCTGCACCAGGGGCCCCTAGGACATTCCCATTCCTGTATGGGGGTGATAGGTGGGGCAGGCCGTGTTTCCTGACCATTTGGACAGGATGCAACCCAGTTTTCAACCATTTTGTCTATACCTGGCCACCATACATAACTCCTGGCCAATCCCTTCATTCTGACAATACCGGGTGACCCTCATGTAACATTTCCAAGACCTCTTTTGAAGTTTTGCAGGAATAACCACTCTGTTACCCCACAGAATACATCCCCTTAAGACAGATAATTCAGTTTGTCTAGATTTGAAAGGTTGGGAACCCTGAGGTAGATCTTGTAGTGGCCAACCTTTTTAACCCAGCCCAGAACAGGAGCCAATAAAGTGTCCTTGGCAGTTTCTCTAGCAATTGTAGCAGCATGGACTGGAAGCTTGGCAACAGTCTCTAGAAAAATGTGTAAGTTGCAGGAGCAGGGTCCTCAGTGTGCAAAGGAAGTGGGCAGCGACTCAAAGCATCTGCATGCCCAATGTCTTTTCCTGGTCTATGGATGAGTTTATATGAATAAGCAGCAAGAAATTCAGTCCATCTCAGCATTCTTGGTGACAGGATGGTTGGCTTGGTCTGTCTCCTGCCACAATGCCCAACAGTGGTTTGTGATCTGTGACAATGGTGAATCTTTTCCCATAGACGTATTTGTGGAACTTCTTGACTGCTGCTACGAGTGCCAAAGCTTCTTTGTCCAGTTGACTGTAGTTCCTCTCTGCTTTAGTCTAAGTGCGAGAGTAAAAAGCAATGGGAGCTTCCCTTCCACTGGGAAGCAAGTGACTCAGCAACCCCTCACTCCAAAAGGAGATGCATCACAAGTTAGTATTACAGGTAAATTCTCAGAAAACTGTATCAGTACACAATCAGAAGTTATTAGTCTCTTGATATTGATAAATGCAGACTCTTCCTTTCTGCCCCAAACCCATGCAGATTTTTATCCAGTAGTCTATGTAAGGGTTCTGCAAGGGTTGCTTTCTGAGGTAGAAACATGTGGTAGAAATTAACAAGTCCCAGGAATGCTTGCAAGTCAGTTTTGCATTTTGGTCTGGGGGCTTCTTTGATTGCCTGGACTTTGGCTTCTGTGGGGTGGATGCCCTGTTTATCAATCATATAGCCCAAGAATTTTACTTTGTCAGTTCTTAGTGTGCACTTTTCTTTTTTTACTTTCAACCCTGCTTTTCTGAACCTGGTCAGGACTTCTCTGAGTTCCTCTTGTAATTGTCATTTTCAGCAGAGATTAAAATGTCATCAAAATAGGGCACCACCCCAGGTAACCCTTGTAGCATCCTTTCCATAAGACTTTGAAATATGCCTGGCACCACACTTACTCCAAATTGTAACCTCTTGCATTTGAATGCACCCCGATGGGTTACAATGGTTTGGGCTTCTGCAGTTAAATCATCTACTGTTAACTGTTGGTATGCTTGGGCCAGGTCCAGTTTGGCTAAGACTGTGCCCCAGAGAATGTAATAAATGATGAACCACTGGAACCGGATATGCACTCTGTTGAAGCACATGGTTAAATGTCCCCTTGTAATCCCCGCAGATTCTCACAGAACCGTCAGCCTTGACTGGCGTGACTATGGGTGTCTCCCATCTGGAGTGGTCTGTGGGCTCTAGTACCCCTTGGGCTATTAACTTATCTAATTGTTCATCTATTTTTTCCTTCAAGGCAAATGGTACCCTCCTGGGTTTTAAACGGATTGGTTGTACCTTGGGATCTAGGTTAAAAGTGATAGGGGTCCCCAAGTACTTGCCTAATCCGTCGCTGAAGACCTCTGGAAACTCAGACTTCAAGGATTCTTCCCAATCAGTGTTGCTCACGTGATCGATGCCAGTTACTTCAATGCCCAGCGAGTTGAACCACTCCAGTCCCAGCAAACTTGGGCGATCTTTACCACGATGGTCAATGGCAGGCTTGGTGTGGCCTTTGAATTTCACATTGAATTCTCTTGTTCCAACTACTGGAATCTTGTTCCCTTGGTAGTCTTTAAGAGTTAGTGTTTGTTTTTTGAAGTGAGTCTTCTGAATGTCTGGTATCAGTCTTTGAATTGTGTCCCATGACACCATGGACAGGTATGAACCTGAGTCCACTTCCATTTGGCAAGGCCTTCCTTCAATAAATACCTTGACATGCACTTTTCTGCTATTTAGTGAAGATGAATGACCAATAGTTACTGTTTGATGAGTTTCATTTTTCCATTTACTTCTGTGCTGTGCCTCATTCTCTCACTGTTGTTGTTTGGCTTGACTTCTCTGTCTTTGTTGTTTGCAACAAACTTCCTTCTGGGGTGGAGTTCTGGATGATTTGCAGACTCTTGCAATGTGCCCTCTTTTTCACAACGGAGACAAATGGCTTCCAGGAATTTGCATTCAGTGTGGGGTGGGTTCCCCACAACCTATGCAGTGGAAATCTCTCCTCTTTCTTCCCAGGTCATTTCGTTTCCGCTCCATTCTGAGTCTGTTAATTCCTTCTTCTTCCCACTATATTCTGACTTGGATTCAAGTTAATCAAAATGAGTTGTGGTGGTTTTTTCACCATCAGAATGGCCCATAGTCTTGTTCATTTTCCTCATGGCTGCTGCTGAGATTTTGGTGGCTTCTGCTGAAGATGCTTCTTCTATGGCTTCTTTCAGCGTAATTTTGGTTTCATCAGTAATTTGCTCTGCAAGACCTTGTCTTTGAGGCCCAATACAAAACAATCCAAGATGGCCTCCTAAACTGCTGAATTCACACGCCCCCAATGCTCCTTAAACTTGCCAAAGTCATTGACGCTTTCGTCTTCTCCCTGATCGCGGTGATAAAACTCGTGTCTCCTAATGAGGCACGACACTTGGGGCGTGTAGTGTGCCCTTAAAAGTCTCTCCAGATCAGACCATGCCATTACCTTCACATCTGCTGAGCCAGCCAATGCCTTCGCCATCTTGAAAACTGCAGGACCACAATATGTGAGAAACCGCCTCTTCCGCTGCTCAGAAATGGCGGCAGATCGCTTTCCTCCAAATACATCTGGAACGATCGCATCTTCAAATGCAGTTCTCGCTCTTCATTCCGTTCTTTGGGGAAATCCCACCTTCGAGTGTTATGGAGAGACGAGACGCGGAGTGCTTCAGCTCTTATTTATTGTGACTTCAGCTCAGAACGGACCCGAATGGCTCAGCCGTGGCAGCTATTTATAGCCGGCTGTCGTCTGCCAGCCAATCAGAGTGCAGGGTTTTCCTGCACTTTTACAACCAATGATTTCAAACACTTTACAACAACCAATCATTTTAAACTCTGCATACATAACAAAGACCAAATGACTTCTTTGCCTTTTCAATAAGTCAGCTTTGCCTAACCTAATTCCTTTCCTGAAAGAATCAGTTTTCTTATGTAACAAAAACCTTTAATAGACAATTTGGAACTTCCTTATATATCTTACATTTCCATCCAAATGTTATCCTGAGTGGTTAAAATACTAATAAGTAATCTGAAGAAGAGCAAATTAGAAGAGTCAGCTTTAATATCAGAAAACAATATAAAACTGAATCGCAAAAAGAAAATCTCAGATATTGTTTGCAGAATTAAAAATATAACTTTCTTAGGTCCTGCTTTCTCAGTTGGTGCTTTAGATAGAGTTCAAAATATATTCAAATAAATAATTTCCAACCATATTTCTCCAGTATTATTAGAAATATGGTAAAATATATTAATAAAATATTTGCTATGACAAAATGTCTTCAGCAGCTTTCCCCCCCTCTTCTCAATGAAACTGAGAGAAGCCTTCTTTTTTTCTAAAAGAAGAAAATTCTCTTAAATCTAGTACAGGAGTCTTGCACTGATCTGAGCTGCAAGTGTTTGTATGGATTTTTTAAAGGAGGATAGTGTGGGCAATTGTGCCAGGCCTCACTCATGGTTCAATACTTTTCTTTCAAGGCAATAAAATTAATCAATTAAATTATAGTCCCAAGAAATGATTTCATTATTTTGGATTTCCCCACAGTTTTCAAGGCCATTGACTATAATAGATACCAAAAAATCAGAACAAAAAAATTATGCTAACTAAAGGTACAGGGGAAATTGTGGGTTTGGGGTTGGGGAGAGATATTTTGCTCCTGGGCTTTCCTTTTTTATAAAGGCCTTCCCAGTCTTTATTTGTGTAGTCATTTCTATTCTCTGCAACTTCTAAAAATTCAGTTAAATCCTAAGAGAAGAGATTATATGGGAATTGTTAAGTTCGCATAGAGAGGCAGGATGCGGAGTGCTTCAACTCAAAGTTTATTGTGACTTCAGCTCAGAACGGACCCAACTGGCTCAGCCGTGGCAGCTATTTATAGCCGGCTGCCACAGCTGCCAGCCAATCAGAGTGCAGGGTTTTCCCGCACTTTTACAACCAATGAATTCAAACACTTTACAACAATAACCAGTCATTTTAAACTCCGCATACATAACACCCCTCCCCACTAGGTTTGGTCCATACTCAAACCCCATCTATCTAACATACTCTTGTAGATAGGTGGGGCTCTTATGGTACGTTGAGACCTCGCGTGGTTCAGGTGTTTGGGAATCTCACTTTGTGAGGAAGGAAATGTATCTGCCAACATTCCCTTATTAGGACTTCTTGTATTGGTAGAACCTGCTTGGTTACTACAACCTGGTCTCTCCTCCCAATCCATCTCCAACCCAATGTTACCCCCTAAATCTGGTAGTGATGTGCAATCTTCTATTTGCAAAAATGGTTGTTGGTACCCTGACAGGTTTTGGGATGGTTCCTGTCGTGTTAGCTCGTTACACATGGGGTTGATTCTCACTTGCTGATTACCATCATTATCTCCCCCTTCCCCCCTAGAAGAGGCTGAGGGCATGGGATCCAAAGAGGAGCAAGGGTGATGCTCCAGAGGCAGTCGGGACCGTAACTGGTCTATATGCCTACTCCACAAAACACCACCCTGTAAGACCTGGGACCTGTAACCTGGGTTATCTCAGCAGGAATCCATAGTGGTTCACCCACAAGGTTCTTAGCATAAACAGAATCACCCACAGTGAATGTGAGAGTTTTGCTGGTGGAATCTAGAGGTGCATTGGGTGCGTAAGTGGGGTGAAGGTGGTCTAGGGTAGACCTGAGTTTTCTCCCCATCAAAAGCTTGGCAGGAGTTAAGTTAGTGGATGGACTAGGCGTGATGTGTTGGATACTGAGTAGTTTTCCTTTCTCAGTGATGTCCCTGGACCCAGTTGTTTCTCCTTGGTAAAGCGTACCATGCGTTCAGCCCAGCCGTTAGTCGAAGGATGCCCAGGGGCAGTAAGGGCGTGTCTGATACCCTGCTGCTAAATAAGATTCAAAAAGATTAGCAGTAAATTGAGGACTGTTGTCAGTAACAAGCACATCAGGTAACCCATGAGTTACAAAAAGTTTCTTAAGTTGTTTGATAACAGCATCTGCAGTGGTGGAAACCATGGGGATAACCTCTAACCATCTGGAGTATGCATCAACCACAATAAGGAAACTACGCCCCCTGGTAGGGCCAGCAAAATCAATGTGAATCCTGGACTATGGACCCCTAGGACATTCCCATTCTTGTTTGGGGGCGAGGGGTGGAGCAGGCCTTACTTGCTGACAGTTTGGGCAGGATGCAATCCAGGTTTCAACCATTTTGTCTATACCTGGCCACCATACATAACTCCTGGCCAATCCCTTCATTCTGACAATACCTGGATGACCCTCATGTAACATTTCCAAAACCTCTTTCTGAAATTTTGCAGGAATAACCACCCTGTTACCTCACAAAATACATTCCCTCAAGACAGATAATTCAGTTTGTCTGGATTTAAAAGGTTGGGAAGCTTGAGGTAGATCATGTAGTGGCCAACCCTTTTTAATCCAGCCTACAATAGGAGCCAATGAAGTGTCTTTGGCAGTTTCTCTAGCAATTTCAGCAGCATGAACTGGAAGTTTGGCAACAGTTTCTAGAAAAAAGATGTAAGTTTCAGGAGCAGGGTCCTCAGTGTGCAAAGGAAGTGGGCAGCGACTCAAAGCATCAGCATGCCCAATGTCTTTTCCCGGTCTGTGAATGAGTTTATATGAATAAGCAGCAAGAAATTCAGTCCATCTCAGCATTCTTGGTGACAGGATGGTGGGCGTTGGTCTGTCCCCTGCCACAATGCCTAAAAGGGGTTTGTGATCTGTAACAATGGTGAACCTTCTCCCATATACGTACTCATGGAACTTCTTGACTGCTACCACGATAGCCAATGCTTCCTTGTCCAGTTGACTGTAGTTTCTCTCTGCTTTGGTCAAAGTGCGAGAGTAAAATGCAATAGGGGCTTCCCTTCCACTGGGAAGCATGTGGCTCAACACACCCCCACTCCAAAGGGGATGCATCACAAGTCAACACTACAGGTAAATTCTCAGAAAACTGTACCAGGACACAATCAGAAGTGATTTGTCTCTTGATGTTGTTAAATGCAGCTTCTTCTTTTGTGCCCCAGACCCATGCAGATTTTTATCCAGTAATCTGTGTAAGGGTTCTGCAGTGGTTGCTTTCTGAGGTAGAAACATATGATAGAAATTAATAAGTCCCAGGAATGCTTGCAAATCAGTTTTGCATCTAGGCCTGGGGGCTTCTTTGATTGCCTGAACTTTGGCTTCTGTGGGGTGGATGCCATGTTTATCAATCATATAACCCAAGAATTCTACTTTGTCAGTTCTTAGTGTGCATTTCTCTTTTTGACTTTTAACCCGCTTTTTGAACCTGGTTACAACTTCTCTGAGTTTCTCGTGTAACTGAGTGTCATTTTCAGCAGAGATTAAAACGTCATCAAAATAAGGCACCACCCAGGCAACCCTTGTAGCATCCTTTCCATGAGGCTTTGAAAGATGCCTGGCGCCACACTTAGGCCAAATTGTAACCACTTGCATTTGAATGCACCCCGATGGGTTACAATGGTTTGGGCTTCTGCAGTTAGATCATCTACTGTTAACTGCTGGTATGCTTGGGCCAGGTCCAATTTGGCGAAGACTGTGCCCCTGCCCAGAGAATGTAATAAATGATGAACCACTGGAACCGGATATGCGCTCTGCTGTAGCGCATGGTTCAATGTCCCCTTGTAATCCCGCAGATTCTCACAGAACCGTCAGCCTTGACTGGCGTGACTATAGGTGTCCCCCACCTGGAGTGGTCTGTGGGCTCCAGCACCCTTGGGCTATAAGTTTATCTAATTGTTCATCAATTTTTTCCTTCAATGCAAAGGGTACCCTTCTGGGTTTTAATCTGATTGGTTGTACCTTGGGATCTAGGTTAAATGTGATAGGGGTCCCCAAGTACTTGCCTAATCCATTGCTGAAGACCTCTGGAAACTCAGACTTCAAAGACTCTTCCCACTCAGTGTTGTTTACGTGATTGATGCCAGTCACTTCGATGCCCAGCGGGTTGAACCATTCTAGTCCCAGCAAACTTGGGCGATCTTTATCCAAGTTGGTCAGGGGTAGGCGCTTGATATGACCTTTGAACTTCACGTTGAATTCTCTTGTTCCAACTACTGGAATCTTGTTCCCTTGGTAGTCTTTAAGAGTTAATGCCTGCTTCTTGAAGTGAGTCTTCTGAATGTCTGGTATCAGTCTCTGAATAGTGTCCCATGACACCATGGATAAGTATGAACTGAGTCCACTTCCATTTGGCAAGGCCTTCCTTCAATGAATACCTTGACATGCACTTTCCTGTTATTTAAAGAGGAAGAATGACCAATAGTTACTGTTTGATGAGTTTCATTCCTTCCATTTGCTTCTGTGTTGCGCCCCATTTTCTCACTGGTGTTGTTTGGCTTGACTTCTCTGTCTTTGTTGTTTGTAGCAAACTTTCTTCTGTTTGGTGGAGTTCTGGATGATTTGCAGACTCTTGCAATGTGCCCTCTTTTTTCACATCGGAGGCAAATGGTGTCCAGGAACTTGCATTCAGTGCGGGGGTGGTTTCCCCCACAACCTATGCAGTGGAAATCACGCCTCTTCCTTCTCAGGTCATTCCTTTTCCGCTCCATTCTGAGTCTGTTGATTTCTTCTTCTTCTCCACTGTATTCTGACTCAGATTCAAGTTCATCAAAATGAGTTGTAGTGGTCTTTTCCCCATCTAAATGGCCCGTAGTCTTGTTTATCTTTCTCATGGCTGCTGCTGAGGATTTGGTGGCTTCTGCTGAAGATGCTTCTTCTATGGCTTCTTTCAGCGTGATATTTGGTTTCATCAGTAATTTGCTCTGCAAAACCTTGTCTTTAAGGCCCAAAACAACACGATCGCGCATGGCCTCCTCTAAGCTGCTGAATTTGCACGCACTCCCAATGTCTCTTAAACTTGCCATGAAGTCATTTATGCTTTCGTCTTCCCCCTGATCGTGGCGATTAAACTCGTGTCTCTTAATGAGGCACGATACTTGGGGTGCGTAGTGTGCCCTTAAAAGCCTCTCTAGATCAGGCCATGCCATTACCTTCACATCTGCTGCGCCCGCTAATGCCTTCGCCATCTTGAAAACTGCCGGACCGCAATACATGAGAAAAACCGCCCTCTTCCGCTGCTCAGAAATGGCGGCCAGATCGCTTCCTTCCAAAAACATCTGAAACCGATCTGCATACGACTCCCAGTCTTCATTCTTCGGGTCAAATGGGGCTGGGGGGGTGTTCAGCGCAGCCATCTCGCTCTTCTCTGTTTTGCGTTGCCTTCTCTTCAGGGAGATCCCACCCTCGTCGCCAGTGTTAAGTTTGCATAGAGAGGCAGGACGCAGAGTGCTTCAACTCAAAGTTTATTGTGACTTCAGCTCAGAACGGACCCAATTGGCTCAGCCGCAGCAGCTATTTATAGCCAGCTGCTGTGGCTGCCAGCCAATCAGAGTGCAGGGTTTTCCCGCACTTTTACAACCAATGAATTCAAACACTTTACAACTGCCTACATACATAACAACAACAATAACCAGTCATTTTAAACTCTGCATACATAACAGGAATTTCTTCCCCAAGGTTTTTAGATTAGGAAACAGGACATCCCCACAGTTAATATACATTCCTCCAGGCCTTCAGTTAGTAGAAAAATACTCTGGTATTTTTTCTGCTACCCATTGACTAAGTTTTAATCCATCTCAATAACAGGGCTTACTATGGATCAATGTACTTAAAACTTCAGCGTGGGCATGAATTTCTGTAATGGTATGTGGGAATGACCTTGAGAGACAGGAAGAATCTCTACAACCTGGACAATGGTCTGATAAATGAAATCTGAATCCAAATTAAGGATGGGGATGGAGAAAGCATCCCAAAAAGGGGACCTCCTTAGAGTTCAATAGAACAAAACTAAGGGAAGGGAGAAAAGCACTCTCAGACTTGCAAGATTTTCTTACTGTAATCTTAACAATAAAGGTGGTGTTAATGCTCATATTAAGTGCTTTCTGTATGGATTGTCTCAAAGAGATGACAATTTCCCTTCTTTGTTTCCCCACCCACCCTCTATCACTAGGCAATGTTATCACCATCCTCAATTGCTATTCTTGAAATGTGATGGATCAGACTTGGGCAGGTGGTTAAATTTGCATAATTAGTTGCAGACTAATAGGTGCAGAAATACTTCGTGCCAATAAATAATCACTCAAGTGTAGGCGATGACCTGACATCCAGCTCTTTATAGTGGATTGGAAATAATAGTGCTTTGAGAGAGATTTCACTTCAGCCTATCAACCTCCTCTAACCCGCTGACCTCTCAGGTGGATTATATGTGGACTGACATCTAGCAGTCTTCCAGATGGCTGGTAGACCTATGTCTAGAAATAGCTCACATCAGTGTGATAGAGGAGGGTTGCAGGATAAAATGGACTCATTTGGAACCCAACATATTGCTTGAACTAGTTTTAATTAGATGAAGAATTTGTTTTATAGAGAGGTCTAAATCTTTTGAAAGACCTCTGAACACACATTTAATAACAGGTCTAGTGGTTTTCCAGAAGATTTAGTGTACTGGTGTGTATAGTAACAAATAATCCTTGAATAGGATTTTGTGAAATGGAGGTCAGGTGTATATGGGAGACACCTTCATGGAAACCAGGTGTTTGTTTTTCTTTGGTCCATGCCAAAAGATTATAGAGGGACTGGGTGGTATTCAGCAGGATGATAGAGGTGGGATTCAGCAGGTTCTGACCAGTTCTGGAGAACCGGTAGTGGAAATTTTGAGTAGTTTGGAGAACTGGCAAATACTACCTCTGACTGGAGATTTTACAGTATCCTTCCCCTGCCACACCCACCAAGCCACACCCACAGAACCGGTAGTAAAAAAATTTGAATCCAACCACTGGACTGGGAGTAAGGATATGTGCCTACAGTTAGCCCCAATTGGCCAAAAGAAACATAACAAAAAACAGCAACTGATCTGGGAATGAGTTGTCATTGATCATTTTATCTCCAGACTTTTATTGAGAGATGATGGGAAAGATTACTTTAAAACTGTCAAAGCTAAATAGGTTAAGGTGCAGTAGACTGGGCGTTAGGTACAGGCTACATTCTGAGAACATGATTTCTAAAAATGCTTAGCGGGCCATTTTTGTGGAGCAGTTATTTGGACATGAGAACAAACCCATAGGCAGCCAGAATTGCTGCAGGCTAAAGGACAGAGGTGAAACAGAGAAGCAGCACCCGCCTGCCACTTTGTAAGAACAAAGTAGACTCCTGAACACCATCACAGCAAATTAGAAAGACATTCAAAATCACCTAGGAAATGAATTAGAAAAATAGTAACATCTCTTTTGTCAGAGACAAAAGCGGGAGGCACATCATTAAAAGTTATATGTGCACTCAGAATTCTCAGTAATGGGCTTTTTCTATGATCTTCCAAATGATTAACTTGAAAATATAAAATATCTATTTAAAAAAAATAACTGAAGATCTTGAAATAGTGTTTGTCTTTCTCAAATAGGTTAATAAAATAACTATTTGTGAATTATGAGAAGTATCTAATTAAAAATATTGTTTAGATTATGCACTTGAGAAAATTTAAATACCTCAGCTAGAAATCCTGAAGAAACCCTAAATATTAGATAATAAGTTATAGTGTTTCACTCTAGGCAGGAACATTCTCAGGGCCTAGACCAGGGGCGTCAAAGTCAATTTCATTGAGGTCCACATCAGGGTTGTGTTTGACCTCTGGGGGTCGGGGTGGATGTAGCCAGGGTGGGTGTGGCCAGCTCAAAGTTACTCCTGTCGGGGGTGCCTGTGGTGGCCCAAGTGCTCTGCCAGTGAAAACAGTATCCCAAGCTCTGTTTTCGGCTGCCACGGCCTCCTGCAACCCTCTGCCAGTGAAAACAGAGCTCGGGAGCCCATTTTCACTAGCAGAAGCACTGCGGGCCAGTCCTTCTGTGTTTCCAGGGTGGCCCCGCAGGCCAGATTTAAGTACCCCATGGACAGGATCCAGCCCTGGGCCTAGAGTTTGACATCCCTGGACTAGACGAATGTTTCCCAATCTTGACAATTCTCACTTAAAGCTCTGTGTGAGTCTGTGCATGTCACACATGCTTTGCAAATGGAAGGGTGGGATAAAAGCCCCTTCCATAAATTATCAGATTGGCCCAAAGTCATGCAGTGAACTTCATGGCTCAGTGCAGATTGAAACTTGCACAATATTCCAGGAGCTGTTCTATAGAACTACTCGATTTTTAATGTAGATTTTTTCCAGAGGCATATACTTCTTGTGTTTTGTTTTTTAAACCCTTCAAAATTGTTATATGAGAAATAAAATATAAAAAATTGAGACATTATTGTCTATTCGTAGGACATTGGAAATCCAAAGTTCTCAGCTGCCTTTCAACCTTATAAGAATTTAAAGGAAGGAATAAGGATTTCTGACCTCTTGCTTTATGTTATAAAACAGTTGTCCATAGTTTTTTCAGTTCCAGTTCCTTTCATGCAGTCAAGAGGAAGGGAAAAAAGTAGCAGATGAAGAAGAGAAGGAAGAAGCTCTGGTGTTCAGAGTGGAGGAAGGCAATGTTTAACTATGATCTGCTTTTACAGAAGATACATGCAGAGTTGCTCAACAGTGGCATTAATGCAAAATGTTATTCCTTCCTAACCCATTTGGTATATTCTTTTACCTGTTAGTCCATTATAAAGAATACGTTCATTTTTACCTACTTACAATACTTCTTGACTGAGCAAAAAGCAGCATCCCTCTGAACAGTTTATAGCCCCATTAAAAATAGTACTTATCTTTGAAAACCCAACAAAGAAAACAACACTATAAATTCTGAGCTGCAGAAGCTTCTTGGATGAGAAGTGAAATGTCTTCAAAGAAAGACAAGAAAGTCCAGGTGCCTCTTGAAAATGGAATGAAGGGCCCGGTGCTGGAGGTGGCTGCCCACATAACATAACCTCAGGAACCGCCAGTGGAGTGGTCGAATCGATACGTGGAGTTATGCCTCTGTAAGGTTGATAGAGGTCAAGAAGTTGCCCTCCCTGACACTCTCCAGAATGACCTGGAGGGAGTGCATCTTGAACCTCCGGTAGATTAGTTGATTGTTCAGACTCACTCAATTGCAATCCAAAATTGTTCTCCACCCCACCCCATCCCACCCCCCGCGAGGCCTTTGGAATTACGTATTACCAATAGAATAGTTGGGACAACTATGACCTAGTTGACTGAGAATCTCCATAGACAATAAGCAGAAATGTTTGGAGAAATAGACGGGGAATTAGAGTGACAAAAGTAGTGTAGTGGCATTGCAGTAGAAGTCCACACCCTTTCTGTGCGCATTGTGACATCTCCAAGGGGTACAGCTTATGACACAGTACTGCAATGCTGGTTTTGTCATTGAGACAAAACAGAAGAATCACTTTGCTTAATGGTCAACTGTGGTCACTAATGACTAACTGTAAAAGCAACAACAGCAGCAATAATAAATTCTGCTGCAAATATAGTCACAGTAATAACAGGAGCAATAAATAATATGATGGTCTAGAACAGGGGTGTCAAATGTCATCATGGTGGCATCATGTGACATATCGGGACTTTCCCCCCCTTTGTTAAACCAGGTGTGGGCAGGGCCAGCACATGATGCATCTGGCCCTCAGGCCAGGAGTTTGACAGCCCTGATCTAGAAGCATCCATTTTTTTAAAAAAGCCCAAGTTTTGCAATATATATGCTTTGTGAATTTTTTGACGGGAGACATTATAAAAAATAGGGCCCTATCCATGAAAAACCCTTTCTTTTAAAGCCACAACACCATCCTTAACTTGTTTGGCAGGAGAACCAGACATAGGTCCTCAAATGAAGATCTTAACTAAATATGGAACATGAAACCCCTATCAGATAGTCTGCTTTATAGGGTTAAAGACTGTACTTCTGTGATCAGCCACTAAGGTCTGTATCTATTTAACAATTTTGCAAAGGCGATAGAATCTCAAGCTAGTGGACTACACAATTTCCATCCAGATGTGAGTGCCAGTTTCAGTACCCTATGTAAAAAATAATGTTTAAAAATTGCCTGTGCAAGTAAAAGATATACACACTTATAATCTTTCAAGTCATGCTTGTTTTCTAATTGCAGACAATCTTATTTACTGGCAAGTATTTAAAAATGTGACCTCAACACTACCATTGACCTATGGATTTAGATCACACATGTCTTAATCTGAGATACAAATACTTGCTTTAAAAGCATGTTTAGAACCTGGAATTATTAGAAGCCCTACTTCTCCCTATTTGCCAAACTCTTCTATTGTGGGCAGCCGTGATTTGTGTGTGTGTGTGTGTGTGTGTGTTGCTCTTGCCTTCTTCCTAGGGCTGAAACAGTGACTGCCAAGATAATCTAACTGATGTAATGCTTAAGGCAGGACTAGAACTCACAGTCTCTTATTTTTTATCCTGGTGCCTTAACAATGCACCAAACTGGCTTCACTAATACTATTAAATACACTTATTTATTTATTTTTAAAAATCTCTAAAGGTAAACCAGTACACTGTTTCCTTAAATTCCAAATATAGCTACTTATTAGTAGTAAACCCAACCAATCTAAATATTTATGTCTCTTTATTTCCATTTTTTCCAGCAAAGCTTTTCTTCATTACAATTCACTGAGCTCAGTATTGCTGTAATAAATAGTTTTGTTCAACTACAAAGTGAACCACCATAACAACAACAAACCATTTACAATGGAAGTTAATTCTTGGGGATAGAAAACTCTCAGACTTTTGCCTCCAAGAATAATTATAGTATATCAGAAGAAGATTTTAAAAAAGAATATAAGACATTGGAATGACTTTATTGCTATGCAATTATGCAAGTCAGTAATTTTGAAAATATCCCTTGATTTTGAAAGGGGTGGAGGGGATATAAAGACACACTCAGATAACTCCAGCTATTATAATCAGAGGAATGAATTTTACAGCAAGGAATGCTCCTAAAGTCAAAATGTAAAGTAAGTGTTTTACATAAGACATAAACCAATAATTAAAGCAAGACTAATTACATCTAAGTAAATCCCTGAAGTAATAATTAACACTATGAACCTCAGCAGAAACATCTTGGATATGTTAAAGTTTCAAATTTAACATAGGATTTTAAATCTAAGAAAAACAGCTTTTCAGCTGTTTCTATCTCCCTGGATGGGACTATCTGTTAATCCCAGTTGGGCTATAGTAGCTGGTTAATGGTGAAATATGAAAACCAATTTCAAAGCATCCACTTTCTAAATGGTTGAAGACCAGGTAATAATTTCTAAAATACTGTTTTGCATACTAGCTTTTGAAGTAATTTACCATTCTCATGTCAGAATAGTAGTTTCTCCCCAAATTTAGGAGGAGAAACCTTAGTGCAAAAACTACTTTTATTTTGTATAGAGCTACTGTCAGGTTTCCAAGTGATGAAATCCATTTAAAAAGAAAAGTACAAAGTCCATCCTTCAAATTTTTTTATTTTATTTAGGAAAGCATCAAATTGGCAAAGTCCGTGGTAATTCCGGATCTGACCCAACCTGGAATTACTCCACAATATTAGAAGTTAGAAACAACCCCCAAAAGTCACATTCTCCAATAGAAATAATTCAAAGTTGCCTGATGTCATAAATCTCCACCTCAAGGGGCCCAAGCACGGACAGCTCGTTTCCCACAGGAAGAAAGATCACCTAGCCAAAACAACTTTCTTTATCTCTACTCCTCCCCCCTTAGGAATGTTTCAAGCCCCAAATCCTTCCCCCCATGACTGCCACAAAGAAAATAAGAAAAAGAATATATACTAAGCCTACCTAAAATGGCTACGCTTATGTCAATTTCAGGCTTGACAGCTGCTATCCAAAATCCAGCATGATATTTGATAGATTTCTGCTTACACAGCTGGCTATCCCATCCTATCCTTTATACCTAAATCTATTCTTGAAGGTTTCTTTCTTCTCCAAGGAAGTGTCTCAGCATCTGTGGGCACCTTCAACAAGAAGAGAAGAATCCATTTGTTGTTATTTGGCAGCCTGGATAATCAATGCTGTCTATTGTTTTCTGCTTCTGTCCTATTTTATTATATAACGATTATTCTTAATCTTGATGTTATGTTTGGTTGTGATATTTTTATTGTACATCACTTGTTTAAGGTGCTTGTTAAGTGATGGTGGTGATCTATAAATAAAATAAATGAGCACATCTGGAACACAGTCATCTTGTTAAAAGGCCTTCTGACAGAAAGGGAGCAAACATCTTCAAGGGATAGCTAGCCATACTATATAAAACTACTACAATTGGACTGGGTCTAGTGACTTCCTTATAGTTGTGTTGCTTCCCTATTTTTGTGTCTGCCTCAGCTTCCTTTGAAACCCTCATTCTATTTTTCTACTGCATCCTCCATGTATATTTTTTCCCTTATCACAGCAGCTGATAAGGAGCAAAGAAGAGCTAGCAGCATGCTATTTCCCCTTTGTGCTAGAGTTGTCTCTCTGGGATCACTCCAGTGTCTCCTAAGCTGACCTACACAATGTCATTTTGAGGTTGGACATTATATGAACATTATATTGCTCTGAATGGGCTTTGGAATATGGGGAGTTGAATTTGCCTGACACCCAATTGAAACATATTGCAAATGAAAGGAAGAAAGGCAACTGGAGATAAACTGCTACCCAAAGAACTCAATATCAACCAGAATTTTACTTTTGCTATTGTTGTCATTGTTATTGTTATTGCTGGCCTTTTCATTTGGAGCAGATAAAACACAAGGAATGTCTTTCATTTTCACTTTCGTGTTTTGTAGCTCAGGGTTCCATTAATACTTCCCTTTCCCCCCTGTGCTATGCTGTGCTCTAGTTTGCAGTCAGTTCATACTGCACTGATGTATATTTCATTGCCCAAGGCTTAATTTTGATTTATTGTCCATCCATAAATTAGAAAAATATGCTCTGGAATTCCATCCCGCTGAAAAGCTGTGCCTGATGTCAGGGGACTGGGTGATATTTAAGATGTCAGAAATACATATTGGATTAGCGTGCTTTGTTTCCCCACAACAGCAGGTGTTTAATCATAGCTGATGGCTGAAGTTAAATGCATTAGGACAGCATCAGCCAAGAAGATGGAGTTTTTCTAAACCATATAAACTCCAGATAAATAACTCAAAACTAATTGTGTGGCCACATCTTAGATACATTTTTATTTACTTAATATATTAAACCATGAAAATAGCCTCTGGCACTTAACTTTCCATTTACGAGCCTGCGTAAATGCCTTATATTAGTAAGTGGATGTGTCTTCAAACACTACTGCATTGCCCTTTCTTGGTTAGCAATGGATTTTGATATTTCATAGTAGCATTAAAAAGGAAAAAATAGGAATTCATCACTTACATAGGGATGGTAGGAAGGGTTTTTTTTAAAGCATTTGTATTTGTTCTTCTAGAAACAACATTTGGGTATAAATATTGAGTTTGGTAATGTTAATAGTAGATCAAATAGGATGCATGCAATGCATTCTCAAGGGTATTCTTTTTAAAATGTTGAGTGTTTCTTTGTTGCTGTTGTGGTAGCTGTTTTGCTTATGTTAATCAGCATTCTCTGTGTATAGAAAAATGATCAGTCCTGGTCTTGAACAATTTAGTTGGAGGCCAGAGAGAAGCAGCTTAGGAGAGCAAACATTCTCAAGGTCAACCGGTGAACTGTAACAAGCCAGCGAGATTCATGGCAAGAATGGTATATTTTGACACAACAGCGATTTGATTAAAAGAAAAAGTAATGGGTTTAAACAGTCACTATGAGGATGTAGCCAGACTTTGTTAGCTTTTCGCAAATTACTTAACAAGCCAGTGATGAAACTGGAAATAGGACTATTTTATATATAAAAAAGGAGACAATATTACTTTGCAGCACCACTAAAAAGGGGAGTCTTTTCAAGTATGCATCCAATGCCATCATTTCCCCATACATTATAATGTTAGAGGGACTCTAACCACATCCACTTAGAAGTTCTATTATAATCAATGCTGTCAATAATTTTTTAAAATCTATTTTTTCAAGACAGGATTCTTGGACAAAATGCAGTGTTTATCCTGCAATAGTTCTGAATTATTATTATTTATAAATTCAAGATTTCAATTCAAAAATTCAAGAATTTAGATTGTCAAGGTGCACCGAAAGATTTAAGAATGGGGCAATCAAGGAAGCTTTCATGTCTGACTTCATATATGGTAATGTACACTGTGACATATTAGAATGATATTTTCTCCACCCTGTGTTCGTGAGAAAACACATGTGTAGAATGCTGATGAATCAGAGCAGAATAGTAAATGTCCAAAAAGAGTTTGGATAAAAGATGAAATATCACTTGCTTTTCCATTGTTGTCATGGTTTCTAGAGTTCAACATACAGGATACTCAGAGAACAGTATTAAGCAGAAAAATAAACCTATGTGTAGCTCTCACTGAGCCTTACTACTATTTACTCTTTCTTTCCCCCTAGTTAAGTAGAAAAAGAGATTATCTCTGCAATATGGTAAGGGCCTTTCTCTATATGTGCCTAACCATTATATTGAAATGCCTCGGAACTCCTTTCCTTCTACTGTTTCTGTTATGTATGCAGAGTTTAAAATGATTGGTTGTTGTTGTAAAGTGTTTGAAATCATTGGTTGTAAAAGTGCAGGAAAACCCTGCACTCTGATTGGCTGGCAGCCGCGGCAGCCGGCTATAAGTAGCAGCCGCAGCTGAGCCATTCGGGTCCGTTCTGAGCTGAAGTCACAATAAATAAGAGCTGAAGCACTCCGCGTCTCGTCTCTCTATGCAAACTTAACACTGGGATTTCGACGAGGGCTGCACTGAGAAAGAATGGTTTCAGGTCATTTTAATTGCAGAGTTTTCAGGCTGGCTCAGCAGATGAATGGGCAATTAGAGGAGCCATCAGCGAGATTGGGCCTGCAAGGTCTTGCAGAGCAAATTACTGATGAAACCCAAAATTATGCTGAAAGAAGCCATAGAAGAAGCATCTTCAGCAGAAGCCACCAAAATCTCAGCAGCAGCCATGAGGAAAATGAACAAGACTATGGGCCATTCTGATGGTGAAAAGACCACCACAACTCATTTTGATGAACTTGAATCCAAGTCAGAATATAGTGGAGAAGAAAAAGGAATTAACAGACTCAGAATGGAGCGGAAACAAAATGACCTGAGAAGAAAGAGGCGAGATTTCCACTGCATAGGTTGTGGGGGAACCCACCCCCGAACTGAATGCAAATTCCTGGAAGCCATTTGTCTCCGTTGTGAAAAAAGAGGGCACATTGCAAGAGTCTGCAAATCATCCAGAACTCCACCCCACAGAAGGAAGTTTGTTGCAAACAACAAAGACAGAGAAGTCAAGCCAAACAACAACAGCGAGAGAATGAGGCACAGCACAGAAGTAAATGGAAAAAATGAAACTCATCAAACAGTAACTATTGGTCATTCCTCTTCACGAAATAACAGAAAAGTGCATGTCAAGGTATTTATTGAAGGAAGGCCTTGCCAAATGGAAGTGGACTCAGGTTCATACCTGTCCATGGTGTCATGGGACACAATTCAAAGACTGATACCAGACATTCAGAAGACTCACTTCAAAAAACAAACACTAACTCTTAAAGACTACCAAGGGAACAAGATTCCAGTAGTTGGAACAAGAGAATTCAACGTGAAATTCAAAGGCCACACCAAGCCTGCCATTGACCATCGTAGGTAAAGATCGCCCAAGCTTGCTGGGACTGGAGTGGTTCAACCCGCTGGGCATCGAAGTAACTGGCATCGATCACGTGAGCAACACTGAGTGGGAAGAATCCTTGAAGTCTGAGTTTCCAGAGGTCTTCAGTGACGGATTAGGCAAGTACTTGGGGACCCATATCACTTTTAACCTAGATCCCAAGGTACAACCAATCCGTTTAAAACCCAGGAGAGTACCATTTGCCTTGAAGGAAAAAATAGATGAACAATTAGATAAGTTAATAGCCCAAGGGGTACTAGAGCCCACAGACCACTCCAGATGGGAGACACCCATAGTCACGCCAGTCAAGGCTGACGGTTCTGTGAGAATCTGCGGGGATTACAAGGGGACATTGAACCATGTGCTTCAACAGAGCGCATATCCGGTTCCAGTGGTTCATCATTTATTACATTCTCTGGGCGGGGGCACAGTCTTCGCCAAACTGGACCTGGCCCAAGCATACCAACAGTTAACAGTAGATGATTTAACTGCAGAAGCCCAAACCATTGTAACCCATCGGGGTGCATTCAAATGCAAGAGGTTACAATTTGGAGTAAGTGTGGTGCCAGGCATATTTCAAAGTCTTATGGAAAGGATGCTACAAGGGTTACCTGGGGTGGTGCCCTATTTTGATGACGTTTTAATATCTGCTGAAAATGACACTCAATTACAAGAGAAACTCAGAGAAGTCCTGACCAGGTTCAGAAAAGCAGGGTTGAAAGTGAAAAAAGAAAAGTGCACACTAAGAACTGACAAAGTAGAATTCTTGGGCTATATGATTGATAAACAGGGCATCCACCCCACAGAAGCCAAAGTCCAGGCAATCAAAGAAGCCCCCAGACCAAAATGCAAAACTGACTTGCAAGCATTCCTGGGACTTGTTAATTTCTACCACATGTTTCTACCTCAGAAAGCAACCATTGCAGAACCCTTACATAGACTACTGGATGAAAATCTGCATGGGTTTGGGGCAGAAAGGAAGAGTCTGCATTTATCAATATCAAGAGACTAATAACTTCTGATTGTGTACTGATACAGTTTTCTGAGAATTTACCTGTAATACTAACTTGTGATGCACCTCCTTTTGGAGTGGGGGGGGGGGTACTGAGCCACTTGCTTCCCAGTGGAAGGGAAGCTCCCATTGCTTTTTACTCTCGCACTTTGACTAAAGCAGAGAGGAACTACAGTCAACTGGACAAAGAAGCTTTGGCACTCGTAGCAGCAGTCAAGAAGTTCCACGAATACGTCTATGGGAGAAGATTCACCATTGTCACAGATCACAAACCACTGTTGGGCATTGTGGCAGGAGACAGACCAACGCTGACCATCCTGTCACCAAGAATGCTGAGATGGACTGAATTTCTTGCTGCTTATTCATATAAACTCATCTATAGACCAGGAAAAGACATTGGCCATGCAGATGCTTTGAGTCGCTGCCCACTTCCTTTGCACACTGAGGACCCTGCTCCTGCAACTTACACATTTTTTCTAGAGACTGTTGCCAAGCTTCCAGTCCATGCTGCTACAATTGCTAGAGAAACTGCCAAGGACACTTTATTGGCTCCTGTTCTGGGCTGGGTTAAAAAAGGTTGGCCACTACAAGATCTACCTCAGGGTTCCCAACCTTTCAAATCTAGACAAACTGAATTATCTGTCTTAAGGGGATGTATTCTGTGGGGTAACAGAGTGGTTATTCCTGCAAAACTTCAAAAGAGGTCTTGGAAATGTTACATGAGGGTCACCCGGGTATTGTCAGAATGAAGGGATTGGCCAGGAGTTATGTATGGTGGCCAGGTATAGACAAAATGGTTGAAAACTGGGTTGCATCCTGTCCAAATGGTCAGGAAACATGGCCTGCCCCACCTATCGCCCCCATACAGGAATGGGAATGTCCTAGGGGCCCCTGGTGCAGGATTCATATTGATTTTGCTGGCCCTACCAGAGGCTACACCTTTCTCATTGTTGTAGATGCATACTCCAGATTGTTAGAGGTTATTCCCATGTCACCCACCACAGCTGAGGCTGTTATCAGACAGCTTAAGAAACTTTTTGTAATGCACAGCCTACCTGATGTGCTTGTTTCTGACAATGGTCCTCAATTTACTGCTAACCTTTTTGAATCATATCCAGCAGAGCAGGGTATCAGACACGCCCTTACAGCCCCTGGGCATCCTTCGACTCATGGCCGGGCTGAACGCATGGTACATTTTACTAAAGAGAAACTCCAACAATTGGGTCCAGGGGACATCACTGAGAAAGTTGAAAAACTACTCAGTATCCAACACATCACTCCTAACCCATCCATTAATTTAACTCCAGCCGAGCTTTTGATGGGTAGAAAACTCAGGTCTGCCTTCACCCCACTTACGCACCCAACGCACCATTAAATTCCACTAGCAAAACTCGCAAATTCTCCATGGGTGATTTTGTTTATGCTAAAAACCTTGTAGGTGAACCATTGTGGATTCCTGCACAGATAACCCAGGTTACTGGCCGCAGATCTTACAGGGTTCAAACTGAGGATGGTGCCTTGTGGAGTAGGCATATAGACCAGTTATGGTCCAGACTGCCTCTGGAGCATTGCCCTTGCTCCTCTCTGGAATTCATCCCCACAGCCTTTTCAAGGGGGGAAGGGGGAAATAATGGAGGTAATGAGCAAGTAAGAATCAACTCCATGTGTAACGAGCTAACACGACAGGAACCATCCCAAACCCTGTCACAGTCCCAACAACCATTTTTACAAATGGAGGATTGCACATCATTACCAGATTTAGAGGATAACACTGGGTTGGAAATAGATTGGCAGGAGAGACCAGGTTGTAGTAACCAAACAGGTTCTACCAGTACAAGAAATCCTAATAAGGAAATGTTGGCAGATACATTTCCTTCCTCACAAGGTGAGATTCCCAAAACACCTGAACCACGCAGGTCTCAATGTACCTGTAAGAGCCCCACCTATTTACAAGAGTATATTAGATAGATGGGGTTTGAGTATGGACCAAACCTAGTGGGGAGGGGTGTTATGTATGCAGAGTTTAAAATGATTGGTTGTTGTTGTAAAGTGTTTGAAATCATTGGTTGTAAAAGTGCGGGAAAACCCTGCACTCTGATTGACTGGCAGCCGCAGCAGCTGGCTATAAGTAGCAGCTGCGGCTGAGCCATTCGGGTCCATTCTGAGCTGAAGTCACAATAAATAAGAGCTGAAGCACTCCGTGTCTCGTCTCTCTATGCAAACTTAACAGTTTCCATACTTAAATCACCCTTACTTGTATTAATGCTAAAATAGTGTTTTCCCTCTTAAGCCAATAGCATCCAATGACAGCTGCAAAGTTTGTAAATCTGTTTTATTCTCCACCTGTTATGTCAGGGGTGAAAAAGAATGATGACTCATGTAAGATCTAAACTGTACTTCTTGGTCATTTCAAACTGAAATGCCCTCTCCTCATCCAATCAGCTTAATATGCCATTATTTTACTGTTATCTCCATAAAGAGCTGAACATGTTAGACAGAAAGCACCAAAATATCCTGCCTACCTTTTTTGGTTTGGCATTAACATGGAGTAATAGAAAAATAATGCAACAATTAAAAGAAGTGATAGTGAAATATAATACGGAAATGATTGGATCAAGTACTCTTCCCTTCCACATTACCTTCTAAACAGAGCACATGGAAATCAACATGTCTTACCTATAATAAGGAAAAGAAGGGAATTCCAAGTAAAAATGGTACACGAGATGGCTCCCTTTGTAAGTTTGTTTGTTTTTAAATAAAACATATTTTATGAATGAAGGCAAATACACATGTCATGATAATAAACATATTTATTACTGAAATTACCAGAAAAGCATGCAGTGGAAATACATTTTAAAAATTCTGCTTAAATTAGGGAAAGAAATTAAAAATAAACAATAAAATATAAATACTAGAGTGCAAAAAATATAATTACTTAAAATTAATCACAACATGATAACACTATTTTGCAAAGGTATAAAAGAAGAACATGTTCAGTTTTAAAATACAGTAAGATAAAATGTCAAAATTTAATCAGAATTATGAATTACATTCTCAGGTTTCTAGTCAGGTTAAGTAATAATTGCTTGTTTCACCATCTGTTTCCTAAATATACAAGCTCTGAAACAGAATTTGGCAACTTTAAAGAAGAGACATCATTGTATGGTGTGCCAGTAGAAATGAACCTGTCTGGTCTTCAGGGGAACTGATTTAGAGGTGGAGATCAGTACAAGTGACAAATTTCATCATAAAATCAGCAATACAACAATAGATGACCCACAGTTTCAATAACTCGTGAATGATACAAATAGTCTCCTAGACTGTGAATACACTTTTTTCTTCCTTTTAACAATTCTGAAGGCAGTGTGTTAAACTGGCTTAAGCTAAAGGCGCTAAGAAGATTTTATAATTTTTTAAAATACATTTTTGTTGGGAAAAAAGGAGGAAAATCTAGATTTTTCCTTTCAAAGGAAGTGAAGTTCCTAGAATTATCTCTCTTTCACGTGGGTTTGACAACCTTTTTAGTTTGGATGAAACCCAAAGCAGGCAGAATATTATCAACAGACCAATATTTTGCTATTTTGCCTCCATGTTAATCTTTCAAGTTGAGTGAAAATTATTTCATGGTATCAGTGGAACTAAATCTTCAAGGAATAAGATTAACTTAAATAAGTAGGTGATGATATCTATACAAAATCATGCTTGTACTGAGCTAAGACTTTTAATCAAAGAGTGGCATGCACAGCAAGGGACCCCAAAGATAGCCCTCAAAAGCAGAGGAACTGCTTCCAGAAGAGAGAGGTCCTAGTAGGTACAGGTCTTTGTCCTATGGAGCATACAAACTCTCATTTTGGAAATGAACTTGTCACACCCCTGGGAGGAGCATATACTAGTACATGCAATCCAATATCCTGAAGTCTAGAAGAGGACACCCATACATCTGAACATTGTTCTCTTTTATATCCACTGATCTTCCAACCATATTTAATGGAAGAAAACAATAATTCTGGCCTTCAGAACATTTATAATGAAACTCTTTTTCAGTATAGAAGGAAGAAATCTCCAGGATTCTCTGAAGAAATCCCAGGAATAAGTCCTAAACTAAGAATGAAAGAATAGCCTATCATTTACATATAACAAGGTATGAACTTGTCTATTAGCCATTATTCTGGGTAAAAGCAGAAACTGCTTGGACCAGTAAGTTGATATAGAAGTTAAACAAAGCTCCTGCTTTAAGCCTTTGTTTACAAAAGGTTATCAGGTATGACCTGAGGATTCAATGAATTACCACACAGATAATTCTGTACAAGCCCTAAATAAGGACAAGAAGCTGATGGTTTATTATAGTTGCTTCAAGCTTCCTCCATAATATATAACCCAGTGTTTTTCAAAATGGGGAACTTTGACAAGTTTGGAGAACTTCAAGATATTCAACTATCTTCCAAATTCAAAATCAAATCTCAGTCATAATCCAGACATCTACATCCACTTTCTTTAACTTGGTGTCCTTTTGATATGTTAAAATTTGTATCATAGCCTGTTAAATTGAAAACAATACATGTTAATTAATACTGCATTAAATGTAAAAGAAAAGAGTACTACACATAGTTATAGCATAATTACTAAAATATTGTGCATTCTAATTTTAATGTTTTTATTTTATCTATTCTTCACTTAGGCTATTTGTGATACAAAACACATTAGTCCATAATGAGGACAATTTCTATCCCCATGCCTTTGATAAGCTATAGTTGAATAGAGAATGGAACTCCCAGATGTTTAATAATTATTTAGAAATAAAGGAAGATTTATTTTATTTATAGTACTTAGCCCTACGAATGAATAATTTCTGAGGTGATTTATTATAGATCACAGACTTAATAAATCAACAATAAAACCATAGTTGGCAACAATAAAAGAACAGTGCTTAAAACAACTGCAGCATAAAAATTCAATGGATGTTCATCTGATGCCCAGAAGGCAAGATTATGGATAGTGAGCAAAAGAATCCTCAAGGAGGTACGCAACCAGAAATATCTATAAAAATACTATGGCACTGCTCACAGTTGTTCCTGTTTTTTATTTCTTAATTGCAATAAAGCTTTTTTTAGAACATTCCACACATGAAAAGAATGCTTACACATCCTTTAATTGTTTTATACCTGATATTTTTCCTTCCAGAAATTCCACAGAAACTTTCTCCACTTTTTAAACCTCATAAGCAGGGAGTGAAGGGCATTCCTTATTCTTTATGCTGTGATGGGATATAATTTTGTAGTCACATACGTGGTGACAGATCCTTTCAGATATCCAGGGGAGCCTACACCACTTGTAATTTCTGTGAATTTAGGATAGGTGCAAATTTTAAAAAATGGTGACACATGAAAACAAAAGATACCATATAAAGAGTGAGACACAATTTTAATGCTGTTCAACTTACAGACATGAATACATGCTTTAATGCTATTCCCTGTTGGGACAAGTTATGCCAAAATGCAATCAAGTTTATTTTTAATCAATCTGAAAGATATATAATCTCTTTAAAAAGTAATTCTGCCTGGTTCTAACACAATGGCTGCACTGAAATACTGTGGACAAATATTCAATATGTAGTACTGTTTTAAGAAATTATTTACATTTAGTTGGAAATCTTATGCTCTTCAGATTAAAGTTCCAGGTCCCCATGGGAAGTTTGGGTTTTCCCACAAATCAGAATTTAGGCAGATAGCTCCAGACTTGGAGAGAGAAATCAGGTTAGGTGCTTAGGAAAATACAGGTAGTCCTTGACTTACAACCATAACTGAGCCCAAAATTTCTATTGCTAAATGAGACAGTTGTTAAGTGTCTTAAGCGAAGCGCGCAATCACCGAACCGGTTGTTATATTGGTGGAATCCCACCCCTGCCTATGTCTCTGTACTTTGCTCTAAAATAATTGAAGAGTCCTAAGCATTATTTTTAATTCAGGAAATGAAAACTTGTTCTATTCATGTTTAACCTACTTAAAGCACTAAACATATTAGGCTGCCTTGATTTGTAATATGCAATGATTTTCCCTTTCTCTGTAGGTGTCTTCACCCAACTTGTAGCTATCAATCCATAATTATAGCCTTTATGAACACTTATGTAAAACATAGGTTGGGATATATAACTCAAGGATTAGCCAAAAAAGAAGCATGTTTTGGATCCATACATTCTTAGAAGGACCTAACAAAATTTCTCACTCATTATCTGCCCCCAATGCAAATTCCATCTTGAAGAGAACTAGGAAAGCAGCCCTGATTTTGAGGGATAGCAATGCTCAGATAGACCGTCTATGGCTGCGAGCTGCTGTTTTCCTCCTTTATTTATGTTTTTTATCATTGCTCAGCTCAGTCACACAAGGCAAATTGTATTTAATAAATTAGCCTAATGGATTCTGCAAGTGGTTTGTGAGTGCTATGCTTCCTCTAGTTAAGGAAAACATTTATATTCCTCTTCTCCTTGGCTTTCTTGCCAGAGAAGGTAACCAGAGAGTAGGGACAGGGAACAGAAGGGGGTGCATGTGTGTGGGGTGTGTGTGTGTGTGTTCGTGTCAACAGCTTTCTTTCCTTGGCCAAGGGGAAAAAATCCAGTTCAGTCACAGGGAGGCCTGTGGGCAGTGGGGGGTGGGGGGGGGAGAGAAACTGAGCTGCTGGCCTTGTTTCCCTCTTGGGAGACTTGACTGCCTCAGGCTGAAGGATCTACCAAGCTTTTTTTTAACAGAGCCACTCGCCACCCCCTTGCCAGTGTTGAACATTAAACTCCAGCAACGGGGCCTCTTTAACAGCTCCCCATGAAATAATAATTCATTATGCTGCTAGGAGGGAAGAAAGGGAGTGTAAGTATCTTGATGGGATTAGAGAAAAACCCCTGCAGAGATGATTTAGTAGCCGTGATAATTCACTTAATAGGAGCCTAGGGTAAATTGCCAGACATTGAAATGTAACTGAACCAGCCTTGGAAGGATGCACTATAGGGCTGCATGTGTAGGATAACAGGCTTCATTAGCAATATTTAAGAGATTCCATATATGAATGAGTAACAAAAAAAGCAGAATTATTTCATCCACCCCTTCTTGGTGGCCTTTAACTTTATCTGTCTGAATATCAAATTGGAAATGGCATGATAGCAACACATTTTGGAAACTGTTCTTTTAGCTGTTATTTATATGGTTGGTTTAGTTTCTCATTTGTTAACCTTTCAAAAGGAATATCTCTAAAACATGCATAACTGCACAATTGGAATTTGAAAGAAATTGCACAGAGAAAGGTAATAGCATAGATCTAACTGCCCAAAACAGAAGGTCTTTTTCTATTATATTTGGGATCTTGGAAATAATCTATTTTTGTAAGCTGTGTAAACTTCAGAGCACAATCATAGGGACAGCATTTCTTATTATCTGAAGTTACAGCTCTTAGATCCCAATCAAAATAGTAAAATGTAGCAACTAACTTCCATGTTAAATTGCTTACGAGGAAAAATGTTTACTTCTATGATTGAAGGAAGTTAGCATAACTAATAGGCAAGTTAGAAAGGAAGCTGTTAATGAAAGTCTGCCTGATCAATACCAAACTTTTAAGTTGTTGTTGTTGTTGTTGTTGTTGTTGTTGTTAATATTTGACACTTCTTTACGGAAATGGAAATCATTATACCTAAAAACAAATGGACCGTAGGCTTGAGGAAGAAATGCATAGATGTAAAACACAAATTCTGCTTGCAAGGTATTTGACAAAGAGGATTTTTCTTTTAAAGGATTTTGTATTTTTGAAATAGAAATGAAAAATCAGCATTGGTAATGGTGAGAGGGCCCACACCTAATATTTTAAGGAATGGGGAGGAGATGAACCCCAGAATGAATAAGGATGAATTATGCCAGGTAGTCTGGAAGGAACTGAAGACTTCACCCCTCTTCCTCAGTGTTAGCTCTGCCTTCTGCAGAATAAAGCTCTCCCTTTGGCTCAGTTTTAGGTGGGGAGAGGGGAAACAGTGAAGAGTGAAAGCAAGAGATAGTGAAAAGCAATACATTTGTTTTTTAGAGCCAGTCTAGAGCAGGGGTGTCTAACTGGATTTCTTCGAGAGCTGGATCAACATTGTAGTACTCCTCTGCAGGCCAGCCAGAGGGGAAGATGGGATGGACACCTGCTGCAGCACCTTGCCAGCCAAAATAGATTGCAGGGCAGAGGTGGTATTCATCAGGTTCTGACCAGTTCTGGAGAACTGGTAGTGGAAATTTTGAGTAGTTCGGAAAACTGGCAAATACCACCTCTGACTGGAGATTTTACAGTATCTTTCCCCTGCCATGCCCACCAGGCCGTGCCCACAGAACTGGTAGTAAAAAATTTGAATCCCACCACTGGTGCGGTGGGGCGTTCATGATCCCCCTGTGCCCCATTTTCAGCCTGGATGACCTCCTGCAGCACTTTGCTAGCCAAAATGGGGAACAGGGGGCTGCACCTCTGCGCCCTGTTTTGACCAGCAGGGTGCTGTAGGAGGCCATTCAGGCCAAAAATGGGGTATGGGAGGGGCCACACATAGCCTCTCCGTGTCCCATTTTCTCTAGTAGAGGCACCATGGGCCTTGACTTTGACACCACTGGTCTAGAGATTCAGCAGAGCATCAAGTAGTTAGCTCTACATTTGTGACTGGCTTAAGAAGATTCAGAATTTTCTCTTCTCTTCTTTTGTGTAGATCAAGGCAAACTACTGGAGAAAGTAGATGACTATATGTTTTCTTGTTCCCCCCCAAGTTGGCTGCAAGAGTCAAAGAGTACTTTATTTATTTATTTATTTGATTAGTCAATTGCTTACAAGATAATAGGTATAAGTATAAACATAGTTATAAATACATAGATACATATAAGAAAATAAAAGAAACAATAGGACAGGGACGGTAGGCACTTTGGTGTGCTTTTGCACGCCCCCTACAGACCTCTTAGGAAAGGGGTGAGGTCAATAGGAGACAGTGTAAAGTTAAAGTTTTTGGGGTTTGGGGAAGAAACCACAGAGTCAGGTAGAGTATTCCAGACATTGACCACTCTGTTGCTGAAGTCGTATTTCCTGCAATCAAGTTTGGTGCAGTTAACCATGAGTTTGTATCTATTGTGTGCTCTTGTATTGTTATGGTTGAAGCTGAAGTATTCATTGACAGGTAGGACATTGCAATGTATGATTTTATATACTATACTTAGATCGGACCGAAGATGGCATAGTTCTAGGTTTTCTAGGTCTAGAACCTCAAGTTTGGTGGCATAAGGTATTCTGCAATGAGTAGAGGAGTGGAGAACTCCTCTTGTGAAATATTTCTGGACTTTCTCTACTGTGTTAATATCAGATACGTAATGTGGGTTCCAGACTGGTGAGCTGTATTCAAGTATTGGTCTAGCAAATGTTTTGTATGCTCTAGTTAGTAGTGTGATATTACTAGAGAAAAAGCTACGTAGGATTAGGTTAACAACTCTTAATGCCTTTTTGGCTATGTAGTTACTGTGGGCTCTAGCACTTAGATCATTTGAGATGAGTACTCCAAGGTCCTTGACAGAGTTTGGATCATCAACAAGATCTTGACTATTCAGCTTGTATTTTATTTTCTGATTTTTTTGCCAATATGTAAGACAGACCATTAATTTGTTGAGATTTGAAGTTGCCATTTGTTTGACCATTCTGATACATAGTCAAGGTCTTGCTAGATATTATGCTTTTGTTTTTACATCATTAAAAGTGATGGAATAACATTCAGCCACATATCTTTGCCCATAACAAGGAACTTGAGGCATGTCTGAAAAGAAAATACAGGCAAAGCGGGTGGAGGAACCAGTTGACTTTAACTGGTGTCTTCTGGCAGAACTTCCTGGCTGGAATCATCAGATTTTTGAGGACTCTACCCTTGGCAACAGTGTTAGATGGGTCAATGGATACCCCTTTAGCTATTCTGTTGCTGACAGAAAAATGTATGTTCATGTACCAGCCATTTTGCAGTTCATTCAAGGATAGCTCCATAAATCATTTTCATCAATCATTTTATATTTTCTATTTATGTGTTGTATTCTTGGTAAAATACAGTAGTGGTTTATCATTGCCTTCTCTGGTGTGGTATGTTGATGCCTTGTCATTATCACTAAACTGATCATCTACCTTTAATAGCTTCCTATATTGCTGCTGTCCAATAAAGATGCCTGCTTGGTTTAGCTGGGCATGTGGGATGCACCTCATGCCTTGGGTGGGATTATATACTCTTGATTTACTGTCTTCATAGCTCTTCCTGATACAGTAAGACTTGGAACATGGGTGTCAAACTCACTGTGTCACGATGATGTCATGTGATGTATTGCAATGTTTTTTACCTTTGTGGAGCTGGGGTGGGCATGGCGTGCACATGATACATCTGGCCCGTGGGCCACCAATTTGACACCCCTGACATGGAGGAATTATAAAAGTCAACTGCAGTGGAAATATACTTTCAGCAAGCTTTTTTTGCAATGAATAGGAGAAGCAGAAAGCTTTCTCCAGGGTATTACTGAAACTCATACTGAAGAGTATAAAAGTGTGAGATGAATTAAGACTATATTCAGGTTCAAAAGCCTGGGGTACAGCTCCAACTGGTTTCCAAAACTTATCAAATATAAATATGATAGGATGAGATAATTATTTAATAAAATCAGAGATAATCATATTACCTATATACCACTTGTTCACTTGCTGTTTGAGTTTATAACAGTGTTGAATGGGTCATACATATGACCAGTCCTCAAAGTTCTAGCCATGTCAATATCCGGTGGTCATGCCATCACCATCTGCAACCTTCCTTGAGGGCTTTTTACAATATAAGTCAATGAGGAAGCTAGCAAGAGATTGCAAATGCTGTCCAGGTGACATCTTCACCTAATGACCCATGACGAATTGCTTAACAATGGCAACCCAAAGAGCCACAATTTCTATTGCTAAGTGACATAGTCACATGACAGTACACTTCATAAACTGCATTGAATGATGGAAAATCTGCTCCCAACTGGCATTGTTAATTGAGGATTCGCTGTTTTTGGTTTTAACTGAGTGTAATGTACAGATTTTTTTTCTTGGTTCCACATGTTTCTTTTTGGATGCCCAGTGTAATGATACAGGTTTTAAAGCCACTTAAAAACATTTCAGATAAGATGGTTGCCAAATCCAATGAGTTACCTTTTTATATTTTGTCCCATGCATAAGCCACTTCCTGTGCTTGCTTTGACTGCCTTTAAAACAGCTAGGGGTGCCTTCCAAAGGATGCGGCTGCTTTAACATTTTGATGTAAGTCACTAAACTCATGATAATGCACTTTACAAAGCAATACACACACACACACATCTGTGAGACAGAGAGAATCAGAGCACCCTATAAATATATGAAGTTGAAACAAATCGTTGTTGTGTTAATCTTAACACTGTGATTGATTGGTTACATTTCTGAACTGCCCATCTCCCTCAAATAGATACTTTTGATTTTAATTAAAATGATATCAGATAGGTAAATATGCAGCTTAATATACTGTATAAAATGTGGAAATAAGTTACTTATATAGAATATGTCTCTTCCAGTCTTATATTCATAAGAATATTAACAATAGAGTCAATTTACTTTATACAGATGAGTTTATACTGGCATTTTTATTTTTATTTCTATTGTGCCACTGTAGAGATGTTGTTTTATATAATACGATAAACCAGTTCAAAATTCAGCAAGGAGATTCTTCCTCAAATAAAACTAACGCTATTAATAACCACAACTGTCAATTCAGAACAAGACAAGTGTTTTAATAAATCTTCACTAATACCCCATACAAATATGAAAGAATGACTGTCTTCCTCTGTTCCCAGGTGACCACTGCCTGTGATGACTTTGAATAATTTTCTCTAGTGGAAGACAGCCAACTTGGTCCATTATTCCAGATGGCCAGCTCCAATTTGAAGTTCTGCAAATGGTCCTCGGCATTTAGGAAGGCTACTTCAATTTTATTTCAGAGGCAGGGAAAGACTGACTAGCAAAACTGACATATTTTCTTACCTAAGTACTGACCAAAATTATATACTGAAATGCAAGCTCACTATTTTAAAAACTGCACTCACTTATATTCAAGGCACAAACAGTTGCCTTTTAATTAAGTAAGGATTGAAGAATGCCTGTTCAAATATACTATTGTTCAGTCACCAATGAATTGGGAGGGGAAGGATGCTACAAGACATCCAACTATGTGAAGTTCTGATTCCCATTGAGGAAATACAATTTCTGATGCTGTGATGTTATAGAATTTTTTTTTTTTAAAGGCTGATAAATAAGTAACAACAAAGTTACTTATAGATAAAATAAAGTTCTACAAGCAATGTGTACCAATCTCTACAGTGGAAAAACAGTAATATTTTTTGCCACGGTGATCCAAATAGATATTTTACAGTTCCTTTGTGGTCCATGATAAATGGAAGGAAGGATGGAATGAAGTGCCTCTAGAAAAAAGGAACTGAACCAGTTATTTGGTGATGAAGACAGTTTGAATTACAGCATGGATCCTAAAATAAACAATAATTATTTTAGAAACATGGTAGAGTAGGGAAAGTTGGTCACCAAAGAGAAAAAGATGTGTTAGGGAGGAAGGCAACAACATATCACAGAATAACAGAGATAAAAGGGACCTTGGAGGTCTTGTAGTCGAAACCCCTGCTTAAACAGGAAACCCTACATCATTCCAGACAAGTGGCTGTCCAGTCTCTTCTTAAAAGCCTCCAGTGAAGGAACACCCACAACTTCTGAAGGCAAACCATTCCATTGATTAATTGTTCTCACTGTTAGGAAATTTTTCCTTAGTTCGAGGTGGCTTTTCTCCTTGATTAGTTTCTGTCCATTGTTTCTTGACTTGCTTTGGTACATAGATTGAACCTCTCTTTTTTATGCCACCCCAGTCTTTCTTTTCACTAGACTAGACAAACCCAATTCCTGCAACCACCCCACTGATCATCTTTGTTGTTCTTTTCTTCACTCTTTCCAAAGTCTCTACATCTTTTTTGTAATATGGTGACCAAAACTGGATGCAGTATTCTAACTGTGGTCTTACTAAGGCTTTATAAAATAGTACTAATACTTCGTGTGATCTTGATTCTATCCCTCTGTTAATGCAACCTAGGATTGTGTTGGCTTTTTTGGCTGCCACCACATGCTGCTGGCTCATATTTAGGTGATTGTCTTCTAGGACTCCAAGGTCCCTCTCATAGTTACTTCTATTGTGGAAAAAAATGAAAGTTTGATTTTGGGTTTTACCAATTAGATAGATTTATTGTTATAGAAATTGCTAGTTTAGACTATTATGTAAAAGTAAAAAACTGAGGTTTGATGTAAACCAAAGGGAGTCGGAAGTCAAGGCCTTTTTTCGTTTTTCCTCTTGCTTTTTCCCACTTTTCCCTTCCCTTTTCCCTTCCCTAACTTCCCTACTATTTATTTTTATATTTTCTTTGTATGCTATATTATAAACTAATAAAATTGATAAATATGAGTTACTTCTATTGAGCTAGGTTTCACTTAAGCGGTACTTGCACATTTGGTTTTTCTTGCGTAAGTGTAAAACCTTATTTTTCTCACCATTGAATTTCATTTTGTTAGATAGGGTCCATTGTTCAAATCTGTTGAGATCCATCTGGATCTTGAGCCTGCCTTCTGGAATGTTGGTTATTCCTGCCAATTTAGTGTCATCTGCAAATTTGATGAGTTCCCCTTCTATCCCCTTATTTAAATCATTTATGAAGATGTTGAAGATTACTGTGTCTAAAATGGAATCTTGGGATACCCCTCTGTTTATTTTCTTCCATGTAGATGGGTTTCCATTGAGGACTACTTGTTGAGTGCAACTTGTCAGCCAGTTGCAAATCTATCTAGTGGTGATGCTGTCTATCCTACATTTTTTTTAGCTCACTAAGAAGTAGGTTGTGATCTACTTTGTCAGATGCCCTACTGAAATCCAAGTATACTATATCCCCTGCATTTTGCTGGTCCACTAATTTAGACACCATGTCAAAGAATGAAATATTTGTTTTGTATGATCTGTTTTTTATCTATGCCTCTATGCACATTAATATTGTACAATAGCAATTTTATTTGACATATAGTCAATAATGTAATATTAATCCATGAAAGGTTTAAACTGCATTTCTCTCTCTCTCTCTCTCCCACCCACCCCTATCTCTCCTTCCTTCACCCCTCCCACTCCCTCCCCCCTCTCTTTCTTTCTCTTTCTTTCTTTCTTTCTTTTCTTTCTTTCTTTCTTTCTTTCACATTACTGAGATACTGGAAAAGGAATACCCTTATTCCTTATTCACACACAATACTGATAGTGAACACTTCTAGTTTATATATAGGGAGATACAGAGGTCCAGTGTTAAGAAGAAATTACTTGCTGCCAAGAAAACTTGAGTCCATATAAGTATAAGGAGTTCATTTTGGCCAAAAGGTGATTTTATCTTCACCTTACTTTTTTTTTAAATTACATTTATATGCCGCCCTTCTCCAGAGACTCAGGGCGGCTTACAATTTTTGGGATACAACCCAGTGTGCTCAGCAATAGCCTTCATTCCATTGTATATGCCTACTTATTACTAAGCGGCATTTTTACAAAGTCAGCTTATTGCCCCCAACAATCTTGGGTCCTCAATTTACCTACCCCGAGAGGATGGAAGGCTGAGTCAACCTTGAGCCTGGTGGGATTCGAGCCTACAGTAATTGTAGGCAGCTGGAACTTAAATGCAGGCATTTAACAGCCTGAGCCACCTTAAGATCCAGCTGCCTACAACTGCTGTAGGCTCGAATCCCACCAGGCTCAAGGTTGACTCAGCCTTCCATCCTCTCGGGGTAGGTAAATTGAGGACCCAAGATTGTTGGGGGCAATAAGCTGACTTTGTAAAAATGCCGCTTAGTAATAAGTAGGCATATACAATGGAATGAAGGCTATTGCTGAGCACACTGGGTTGTGCTCCAAAAATTGTAAGCCACCCTGAGTCTTCGGAGAAGGGCGGCATATAAATGTAATTAAAAAAAAGTGCAGGCCTGAGCCACCAAGGCCATTATAATAATAATGTCCTTACATTATTTTACATTATAAAATATATTATCAGTAATAATATTACCATTCAGTATGATCACAGTTCCATTCAATAGGCTATTCTAACATTATATACATTAGATTACAGATACAAATTAGATTTCAAGTCAAAACCAGCTTTACATTTGACTTCTTGATTATGTTCTTAAGGGAGAAACCAGATCAAGAGACCATTCTTATAGTCTACCAGTAAGTTCAGTAAAATCAAATCTTAACAAGTGTTGAAACACACATTATAAATACAGTAGATGCATAGATGGACTGGATATTGGGGAAAGTGATGTTAAAGATTATGAACATTAAGATTTATATTAATCTATAAGCCTATTAAAGTACAGTAAAACCTGTCCTTCAGACCTCCTGTTAAAAGATATTGCTTCCCTGAGGGGACCACTAAATTTAGGGCCAAATTATTTTCCCATAAAGAACAATGAAAAGAAAATGATTATATTAAGTCTATTTCTACTATGGTTTCTTTTCAATGTTCTGCCAAAAGTGATTCCAAATAGTAAGATAATATTGATTTTTGACCTTAAGAATTTCAAGTAATGTATGACTCATCTCTACCCATTCTGTATCAGTATTAGCCGAAAGCCAACATATCGTCACATTGTTAATAGCTTTAGTGTGTTATAGACACATTTGCACCCAAAAATTTAAAGCAGTTGAGCATTTTGCATGAATATTACAACTACAAAGCTTTTACTCCCAAATAGTCTTCGATCAGCTTCGATCATCTCTTCCATCTTCAAGCCATCTTCTAGTACCTTGTTTTAAAGAGGTTCACCAGTTCTCCAAGTGGAGGGGGGAAAGATATAGGAGAGGAAAATTCCATTCTATTAGTAAATGCTGTTATCTGGAAAAGATTGACTGATTGAGAATTTCAAGCCAAAGAATTCGTTTGCACCTTCTTTCTGATCTAACTGAAAAGTAGTTAGGCTATTGCTAAAATGCCATTTTATGAATAACTCATGTGTTAATACATGGGAACATGCAATAATTTTTATGTACTTCTGTGATAACCACCCCCACCGAAGAGATACATTGAACAGTTGGTCACCTACAGGGAACTACACTAATTATGACTTGTGAATTACTTTCTCCATGAAATCACAATTTTTACAATGACTATATATAGATTATGAATTTTGCAGAAGGCTTATTGCCTGGGGTGAGACTTTGGCTGTTTAAGTACTGTTATCCTGGTAGAATGTTCATTTAGATTTTCATGCTCTACTCAGCACCTTGACTGTCCTTAGAGTTTCACACTTGGATTAAAAATACATTGGATTCATCAAGCATATTGTTAGTAAAATGAACTGGGATTTCCCTACTGCATACTATGTTCTGCGATTTTCTGGCAGCAAATGAATTAGAGACCAAACAGATGTGTTAGAAACTTTTGCCACATCTTTCCTTCAAATACCCACAATTACTCATATAGTTTACTATTGACTTGTGAATAATGAAGGTTTACTAGCCTTCAGATATATGACTAGTTTTTTTTAGAATGCCCATTATTACGATTGTGCTGGAGTGCTTTGTAACAACTTTTTTATACTAAAATGAGAATTTTATAGGTGATGATCATGCATACCTTCTATTCATGGATCATACATATATCCACAGATTCATGCATATGTGCTTATATCAACAAAGAAACAGAGAATATTTTAATAGGTATAATGCATAATGTGCACATAATAGGTTCTGACAGAAGTTTAAAAGTGACAGGATATGGTAGTGGCAAAAAAAAATCACCCAAAAAATTATTCTAAAATACTTCTAATTATGATGGTACGAAATTTATTAGCTGTTGAGATCAGAAGATTAAATATTTGTCAGAAGGTGGCTTCACTTAGGATGACCTCTAAAATAATAATTATACATTAGTTGTTGGTACTGAACATAGGAGGGAATTGCTGCAAAATTCCCTCTAATTTGAAGAATGTATGCAGAAGACATGGAGGTAGTAATGGTAAAAGATAAAGCCGCTTCACACTAAGCTTGACATCTAGAAATCCCTTGGAGATAATCATGCAGTTTTCTTGGCAACAATATGAAGATAGTTTGGTACTACTGATGGTAAATATGGCCTTTCCTTGAACAGGACAAACTACGCTAAGAATATGCTTAGGATTGTAAAAAATTGTTATGCTTAGATACCAGTAGTATAAAAACAAAAGATTTGGGAATGCCTGTGGAACAAATCTGTGCCAAGTTGCTTCATATTGTAGAAGAAAAGTAATCATATTTGTATGAAAAATCATAAGCCTGAAGCTTTGGAGGGAATTGTACAATTGACAATCAAATGGAGCTTAAAGGGAATTATGAGGTTTTCAGCTGAAAGACCTGAAATAATAATAATAATAAAAAAAATGTTATAGTGGGGAAAAATTGCAAATGTCAACAATAAATCATAAGACTTTGCACTACTGAGCTACTTTTCAGCTCTACAGCTTCCTGGGTTCTTACCACAGGGAAAGACCAACTTTCATGGTCAATAAAACTTTAGAAATGCATGTAGGGATGTATATCATATATTTGTGACTCTCCCTCCCCCAAATGACTAATTGTACAAGACAAATGATGGAACGTATGGGCTCCTTACCTGGTAATCTATTCCTTCATTTGCTTCAAGACAAGTTATTACCATTCTGTTTGTTCCATGAGATGCACATCAGTTTCTCCCATTTAACAGAAAATGAAGGTTTAAAAGGCTGAAGTATTCTTGTCTTCCAGCTCCACTTCTTGTGTTTAAAGTGTTTCCTAGGGATGCTCAGAAAGATCTTGGAGCATGCATGCAACAAGCCACTTTCTGAAATGGAGGAGCCAGGCCTAGCTGCCCAAATAGCTTACTGTAGTCCAAAACAGAACAGGTGGTGGCCAGATTGAATCTGTTGTTGTTGGAATGATTTGATCTATAAACAGGGTGATAAAATTTTATGGCAAGGACTCAAGGAACACGGGGAAGTTGCAAGATCCTAGAGTAAAAGGCATTCCCCTTATAAATCTGTCTTAATACTCTGAGTTGTGAAGCATAAAGCAGAAAAATAAATTGAATGATATCCTAAATATAAGTTTACACACCAATTATTATACATGTAGTTGCAGTGACAGACATTTATTTATGTTATGCATTCGCAGATATTTAAGGGCTTTTATTTGCATAAGACTGTAGACGTGTCTACTCGGAGATATTTATATTGCTTGGTGTAGCATTACTTTTGAATATTTATGCATAAGAATCTTCAGTATGTTTACAAATATAAAGAATGCACCCACACCCACGCACCCACACACATACAGGTGTTTATTGTGGCACAATGGTTAGAATGCAGTATTGCAGGCTGACTCTGCTCACCGCCAGGAGTTCAATTCAAGATTGACTTAGCCTTCCATTCTTCTGAGGATAGTAAAATGAGGACCCAGATTGTTGGAGGCAATATGCTGACTCTGTAAACCATTCAGAGTGCTATAAAGCATTATGGAGTGGTATATATGTCTAATTGCTATTGCCATATGTGCAGTCTGCATATTTGTATACATAATGATGCTTCCAGTCTTAATATGAAACACACACACACATGCATTATTATGTATACTACATATACTGCATATATAGCTATACACACACACATACATACTTTATATGGTTTATATTAGTATTATGTTTCATTATATGTCTTTGCAGTTTGCCTCCTGCTTTGCCATGGTGAAGATTCACAGATTATGCTTGATTATCCCTTGTTTTGAAACATGGCCCTAAAACCATAAAGAGATCATTTTGGCAGCCTGTTTGTTTAGGCCAATTTTGACTTGTCATCCCAGTGCGTATGCCTATATAGCTAAGATTATAGCTAAGAAATACTATATGAAGAGATTTATAAATTTGTTTCTCCGTTACAACACACTTTAAAAAATACAGAACATTAAATGTAACATGCCTCATACCAGCCCTCTTCTAGATTCTGGATCATGCAAATGTTTAGCAAATGCATCGTGGTGCCATATTTCCAGCTCAGCTGATGCATCGATCTCAGGGAATTTTAAGATATAAACTTCAATTTGGCTCTCCGTCATTGAGTGGACACTGCCACCAACGGCTGTGACTCCCAGTTATTTGTTGTGGCTGTTTTGCTATCCCTGTTTGCACATTAATCCAGTGACAATTAGGTGTCAGCTTGCGTTGATTCTACTCACTGATAGCCTTGGGCTGTGCACTTGAAGCCCTAATCAGGAGTGTAAACTCTGCTATATTTCAATTTGGAGAAGCGCTCTTCCGCTAAGAGGCCCCTGGCACTGCGATAAATAAAACGCCTATTTACTCTATCGCCACACTTAGACATCTAATGCACTTACTACCAGCCCCCTAATCATAGCCTCTAGTTAAATCCGCCTATAAATCACTCCATTCTCATCCTGCAGATTAGTGAAGCCATTTCCCCCAAACCCCACAATGAACACTGTTTCCTTTTCTTGTTAGTCAAAAGCTAGATGATTTTTATTAGGTTAAAGACGAGCTCACAGATGGTAAATCGCAGGGAGAGAAATGAGGTGGAGAGTTACATGGTGCAATGCAAGCCATAGTGGGGAAGGAGGGGTAACCAGCCACCAGCAAGACCAGAATCAAATGAAGAAGCAAACAACCAACAATCACCATCCCTTTCTGTGTTTGCCCAGCCGCCCAGCCGCCCTCTTTCCTTCCTCCTCTGCCCTCCTTCTCTTGCATTAATTACATTCCATGTTCCATTACATGCTTGGCACAGGAGGCAGTTCCTAGGACATGGAATGAAAGGAGTCTCCTCCCCCCACACCCAAGAGATTAGATTCTGGTCAAGGAAGCCTTGGTGGAGAGGGCAAAAAGAGAGAAGGTTGTCTACCCTGTGAGATTTAGTCCAACTAACCTCTGACTGAAGGATGACTTTGCTGCATCTGAACATCTGGGAATCATGTGGCTATCACGACAATCAGCAAGCATGCCATTCAAATTGCAACACCCTGAAGAAGGGCAAGCAAATGTTCTCAGTAAAATGGGCAAAACAGTTACAGGCTAAACAACATCCATTTATCCACCAATATATCTGCCCATATTATTTTCCCCAAAACATCCGTAATATAAAATTACTACTGCTCAAATATATAGCTTAAAAAAAATACTTGGAGTTTTTAACCCATGTATTTTTCTCTTCCTTTTCCTAACATTCCTCCCGTTTATGAAATAAAAATGACAGAATTTCATTTTTAGCGTTCTATTCCTTGCCAAACATTAGAGGCACTGAAATGTTTGGCAAAGCAAATGTTGATTTGGACAGAAGTGATATCATTTGTTCCATGTTTATTTTGAGGACAGATAAATAACCTCTAATATCTTGCTTCCACTACCCAATTAGGACTTTTTGTACTATATTAAGATTTGAAGTTATAATGACCCAATTGCCTCAAATTGTCTCTAACTGACAGCAGAGCATCCTAGACTTGAGGGATCAGGTGATCTGCAAGGTACAGTAAAAAGAAATGGTGATCCTGTGATTAAAGCTTCACCTATTCAGACTGGCATCTGTCAGAAATGGTGTAGGATCTCCTGCTTGGGTGGGGGGTTGGACTAGATGACCTACAATGTCTCTTCCAGCTCTGTTAATCTGTTATTCCTTTTAAGCAAAATGATGATATAAAACTCAAGTAGAATGCCATTCACACCATCATGGCTACCATCTTTTCTGATGACTTTTCATCCCAAACTGGTGTGCATAAGCCAATAATGGGGTTTGCTTGACCTTGGCCTAGTCTAATGTGTGGATCAAGCTATTGCAGTTTGTAAACCATGATCTGTGATGCAGTGTTTTGAGTGAAACCAGCCACTTGGTTAAAAACCATGACTTAGTATGATACAGAAGTGGCTCAGAATAAGTCAGGATTAACACGCTGTACCCTTAGAGCTAGGCTTTGGGGTTGTAAACATTACATTAATGCCTTAGGTAATGCCATTAGTGAAAACATGTGGGGAAAGAAAGTTTGTTGGTTGGCAAGGGATGTATATATTTTTTGAACTTTGCATGGCTTGGTTGGGGGAGTTTCATAGGCAGTTTTTAATTCACATGTAAATGAAGTTACACCATGTCAGTTCATATGTCTGTTGGTCTGTTGTGTGAATCCAATTACAGAGAATAAAAATGAAGTATTCAAATGAAATGAAAACAAAATCATTTAAAATAGTTTAAATGATTCTTTTGGAAGACAATAATCTGGAGACAGGTTATCTTACAGTATTATGTTTATTTGCATGTGCAAAAAGCAAAACTAGGTTCACAGAAAAATTAAATCAATTTGTCTTCTAAAATCCTTTACTAGTCCTGATTAAATTCTCCAAATGTTCTTTCTCACAGTCTACCAGCTAGAGCAAAACCGGTTTCAATCATATTTCGACAAATGTATGTGATTCCTTTACACAGTGTAGTAAGAATACCCAGCTTGCCTACTGGAGTTCATTATAACGTTGCCATTGGTAGGGCTCTGCTAAAGTGAGAGAAAGACTCACACACATCTTCAGTCCCCATAAAAGAGATCAAGTTGATGAATTTTCTTGGAAACATTTGGAATTTTGAGACCATGTTATGGGAACCCTCACAAAATGACTACCATGTAGCCTTGGCTATTCATGTCATGGTAAGTCAATTTTATTTGTTTACCAGATGTCTTACATGTGATTTTGTTTCCTAATATTTATTTTATTTATTTATTTATAATTGGACTTGTATGCCGCCCCCTCTCCGCAAGGACTCGGGGCGGCTCACAATTAAAACACAACAACAATAAATATTTTAAAAAGAATTAAATCTAACAAGCCCAATCACTAAAAACAATTAAAAATAAATTAAAAACCCCCAGGAGGTTAGTCCAGCCCAGCCTGTTCAAACAACCAGGTCTTCAGATCGCGGCGGAAGGAGCGAAGATCAGGAGCCAAACGGAGCTCCAAAGGGAGTTGATTCCACAAGGTGGGGGCTGCAACAGAGTAGGCCCTCCCCCGAGGCACCTCCAGCTGACATTGTCTAGCCAACGGCACCCCAAGGAGTCCCCGTCTGTGCGCATGCACAGGGCAATCGGTATTTGATATTTTGATTAATATATTAATATATGTCTCCTGATCCCCAGGATATTCCTCTATGGCTTAACCATTTCTTCTGTTTTCTCAGCAAGTGCAACACTTTTAAAGGGAGCATTGAGCTACACCCACCTCAGCCTGATAGACAATAAGGTATGTGTTTCCATACACATTGATACCCATGAGTGCTACATTGGGGCAGGGGTGGACTGTTGGGGGTTTGCAGGGATTCAGGAGAGCCCCTTGTTAAGATTCTGTGCAGTTTGGAGAACCCTCAAATCCCACTCCTGGCTGGCCCTGCCCACCCCGCCTCTCCCAGGAATCCCCACGCAGCCCATTTTAGATGTAGGTAAGTGCAGGGCATGCGTGGGTCTCCCGGAAGTTTGGGAAGGCCAGAAATGGGCCCGTTTCTAGCTTCCAGAGAGCCTCTGGAGCCCAGAGGGGACATTTTCACCCTCCTGGAGGCAAAAATGCCCTCCCCCACCATGGTGCAGGAGGTCGACTAGGCCAGGCCCATCATGGCCCCGCCCACCCGGCAACTGGGCAGAAAACCCATTGCTAAAATTTTTGAAGCCCACCCCTGAATTGGGGGCAGTTGCAATAGAGTAGCACTGAGAATAAAGTCTGTCTAGACTACTAGGAAAATGCATGTTACCCATCATCTAATTAAATGAATTAATTTAGTGAGACAAGTACATTCAATCCACATTGTCAGTTTGATTTTTTTTTAAATGTATGTGCAGCTAGCTTAAAGTCCATTGAATGGCAATATCCATTTAAAAGTATCCAGTTCAATTTAATGCTTTACATGAATTCAGGTATTCAGTTCAAAGATTGAGTTTGAAAGGGTTATTTGATTGAATTGCTTTGAAGCAAAGCTTCTAATCAAAAACTTTGCAGAGACCAATTATATACCTCAACACTATCATTCTTGTTCAAATATCAATGTCAGGGTTTTCTTCAGAAAAGAGGTTCAAGTAATCAAGAGGAAATGAAGAAAGAAATGTCCAGTTCTGGAGAATTATCACTATTTTGTCTCATTTTTATGATACCATCCAAGAAGCCAGCTTTCAAGCTTTTTGTATTAAAAAAATGGCACAGTGGTTCACATATCCCTCTAATTCATAACAGTTGGATTCTCACCTCATCCATGCTTAATTCATGTAGTTCCCTTATGGTCGTATCGCCTTATATCGTTTATTCAGACTTCTGTATCTGAATCCGAATAAATGGGATGTGAGAAGGGAGGCAGTTTCTGCTGGCTTTGCTGATACCAAGAAATTTGGAGAAATTGAGACTGACCTGCGATCAAGGAGGAAATTGTTATGTATGCAGGTTTAAAGTCATTGGTTTAGTTTGAACTGTTCTTGTAAAATGTCAGAAATGATTGGTTTAAAAAGTGCGGGAAAACCCTGCACTCTGATTGGCTGGCAACTGCGGCTGCTTGTTATAAGTAGCAGCCGCAGCCCAGCCAAAGTGGGTTCATTCTGAGCTGTAGTCACTAATAAACAAAGAGCTTGAAGCACTCCACGTCTGTCTCTTCATGCAAACTTAACACTGGCGACGAAGGTGGGATCTCCCTGAAGAAGAAGGCAACGCGGAACAGAAGAAGAGAGAGATGGCTGCGCTGAACACGCCCCCAGCCCCATTCGATCTGACGGAAGAAGACTGGGAGACGTATGCAGATCGTTTCCAAATGTATCTGGAAGGAAACGATCTTGCCGACATTTTCGAGAAGCGGAAGAAGGCGGTCTTTCTCATGCACTGCGGTCCGGCAGTTTTCAAGATGACGAAGGCATTGGCGGGAGCTGCAGACATGAAGGTAATAGAATGGCCTGACTTAGAAAAGTTGTTAAGAGCCCATTACGCCCCACAAGTATCGTGCCTCATTAAGAGACACGAGTTTTACCATCGGGATCAAGGGGAAAGCAAAAACGTAAATGACTTCGTGGCAAGTTTAAGAGACATTGGGGGTGCATGTGAATTTAACAATTTAGAAGAGGCCATGCGCGATCGATTTGTTCTGGGCCTTAAAGACAAGGTGCTTCAGAGCAAGTTATTACTAAGACCTAAGATCACGCTGAAGGAAGCAATAGAAGAGGCCTCTTCAGCAGAAGCTACCAAGTCCTCAGCAGCAGCCATGAAGAAAATTAACAAGGCCACAAGCCATCCTGATGTGGAAAAGTCCACAACAACTCATTGTGAGCAAATAGATTCTGAGTCAGACTGTAGTGAGGTGGAGGAAGGAATTTATAGATTCAGAATGGAGCGGAAAAAGAAAGACCTGGGAAGAAAGAGGCAAGATTTCTCCTGCAGAGGTTGTGGGGGAAGCCACCCCCGCACTGAATGCAAGTTCTTAGATACCATCTGCCTCCGTTGTGAAAAAAGAGGACACCTAGCAAGAGTCTGCAAATCATCCAGAACTCCACCCAACAGAAGGAAGTTTCCTGACAAAGAATTCAAGCCCAACAACCTCTGTGAGAAAATGGGGCACAGCACAGAAGCAAAGGGGAAGAATGAAACTCATCAGACAGTAACTATTGGTCATTCTTCTTCTATCAATAACAGAAAAGTTCATGTCAAGGTACTAATTGAAGGAAGGCCTTGCCAAATGGAAGTGGATTCAGGCTCATATTTATCTATGGTGTCATGGGACACTATTCACAGACTACTCCCAAACATTCAGAAGAAGCATTTCAAGAAGCAAGCACTGACTCTTAAAGACTACCAAGGGAACAAGATTCCAGTAGTTGGAACAAGAGAATTCAATGTGAAGTTCAAAGGCCACACCAAACGCTTGCCCCTGACCATCGTGTACAAGGATCGCCCAAGCTTGCTGGGACTTGAGTGGTTCAATCCACTAGGCATCGAGGTGACTGGCATCAATCACGTGAGCAACACTGAATGGGAGGAGGCCTTGAAGTCTGAGTTTCCAGAGGCCTTCAGTGATGGATTGGGCAAGTATATGGGGACCCTATCACTTTCAATCTAGATCCCAAGGTGCCACCAATTCGCTTAAAGCCCAGAAGGGTCCCATTTGCCTTAAAGGAAAAAATTGATGCACAATTAGATAAACTAATAGCTCAAGGAGTTTTAGAGCCCACTGACCACTCCAGGTGGGAGACACCCATAGTCACACCAATCAAGACTGATGGGTCAGTGAGAATCTGTGGAGACTATAAGGGGACATTGAACCATGTGCTTCAACAGAGCGCATATCCAGTTCCAGTGATGCATCATTTACTACATTCACTTAGCAGGGGTACAGTCTTTGCCAAATTGGATCTGGCCCAGGCATATCAACAACTAACAGTTGATGATGCCACTGCAGAGGCCCAAACCATTGTGACTCAATAGAGGTGCTTTCAAATGTAAAAGGTTACAGTTTGGAGTAAGCGTGGCACCAGGCATCTTCCAAAGCCTTATGGAAAGGATGCTCCAAGGACTGCCAGGGGTAGTACCTTACTTTGATGATGTGTTAATCTCTGCTGAAAATGACACTCAGTTACAAGAGAGACTCACAGAAGTCCTTACCAGATTCAAAAAAGCGGGGTTAAAAGTCAAGGAAGAAAAATGCACTCTTAGAACTGACAAGGTTGAGTTCTTGGGCTATATCATTAACAAGCATGGTATCCACCCCACAGATGCCAAGGTTCAGACAATCAAAGAAGCCCCTAGACCAAAATGTAAAACAGATTTGCAAGCCTTCCTTGGACTCATTAACTTTTATCACATGTTCCTACCTCAGAAGGCAACCATTGCAGAACCACTGCACAGATTATTAGACAAAAAGTCTGCATGGGTCTGGGGCAGAAAAGAACAATCTGCATTTAACAATATTAAAAGACTAATCACGTCTGATGCTGTACTGATACAGTTCTCTGAGAATTTGTCTGTTGTACTGACGTGTGATGCATCCCCTTTTGGAGTGGTGGGGGTTTGAGTCACAGGCTTCCCAGTGGGAGGGAAGCTCCTATTGCATTTTACTCTCGCACCTTGACCAAAGCAGAGAGGAACTACAGGCAACTGGACAAGGAAGCCTTGGCAATTGTTGCAGCTGTCAAGAAATTCCATGAGTATTTATATGGGAGAACATTTATCATTGTCACAGATCACAAACCTCTGTTAGGCATTGTGGCAGGAGACAAACCTACGCCTATCCTGTCACCAAGAATGCTGAGGTGGACTGAATTTCTTGCTGCTTATTCATACAATCTCATCCACAGGCCTGGCAAAGACATTGGGCATGCAGATGCTTTGAGTCGCTGCCCACTTCCTTCTCACACTGAGGACTTTGCTCCTGAGACTTACACCTTTTTCCTAGAAACTGTTGCCAAGCTTCCAGTTCATGCTGCTGAAATTTCCAGAGAGACTGCCAAAGACACTGTATTGGCTCCTGTTATAGCTGGATTGGCCTCTTCAAGATCTAAGAAAGGTTGGCCTCTTCAAGATCTACCTCAACTTGCCCAACCTTTTAAATCCAGGCAAACTGAATTATCTATATTAAGAGGATGTATTTTATGGGGTAACAGGGTGGTTATTCCTACAAAACTGCAAAAAGAGGTTTTGAAAATGTTACATGAGGGTCATCCACGTATTGTCAGAATGAAGGGATTGGCCAGGAGTTATGTATGGTGGCCAGGTATTGACAAAATGGTTGAAAACTGGGTTGCATCTTGTCCCAACTGTCAGGTAGTCAGGCCTGCCCCACCTCTCGCCCCCACACAGGAATGGGAATGTCCTAGGGGCCCATGGTCCAGGATTCACATTGATTTTGCTGGCCCTACTAGAGGGCACACTTTCCTTATTATAGTTGATGCATATTCCAAATGGCTAGAGGTTATCCCTATGGCATTCACCACAACTGAAGCTGTCATCAAACAGCTTAAAAGCTTTTGTAACTCACGGGTTACCTGATGTGCTTGTTTCTGACAATGGCCCTCAATTTACATCCAACCCTTTTGAATCATGTCTAGCACAACAGGGTATCAGACGTGCCCTGACAGCCCCTGGGCATCCTTCAGCTAACGGCCGGGCTGAACGTATAGTACGATTTACCAAGGAAAAACTTAAGCAATTGGGTCCAGGGATATCACTGAGAGAGTTGAAAAACTTCTCAGTGTTCAGCATATCACTCCCAACCCCTCAACTAATTTGTCCCCAGCTGAATTGTTGATGGGTAGGAAACTCAGGTCTCCCCTTGATCGCCTTCATCCCACTTACAGCACCCAACGCACCACTAGATTCCACTAGCAAAATTGCACATTCACTGTGGGTGATTCTGTTTATGCTAAGAACCTTATGGGTGAACCATTATGGATTCCTGCTGAGATAACCCAAATCACAGGTCCCAGGTCTTACAGGGTACAAACGAGGATGGTGTCCTCTGGAGCAGGCACATTGATCAGTTAAGATCCAGATTGCCTCAGGAGCATCGCTTTTGCTCCTCTCTGGTTCCCATACCTACTACCTCTTCTAGGGGGAAGGGAGGATCATGAGTGTAATGAACAAGCAAGAATCAACCCCATGTGTAACGAGCTAACACGACAGGAACCATCCCAAAACCTGTCACAATACCAACAACCATTTTCACAAATGGAAGATTGCACATCATTACCTGATTTAGGTGCTGACATTGGGTTGGAGATGGATTGGGAGGAGAGACCAGGTTGTAGTAACCAAACAGGTTCTACCATTACTACAAGTCCTAGTAAGGAAATGTCAGCAGACACATTTCCTCCTCACAAGGTGAGAACCTTAAAACATCTGAACCACGAGGTCTCAACGTAACGTAAGAGCTCCACCTATTTAAAAGAATACATTAGATAGGCTGGGGTTTGAGTATGGACTGAACCTAGTGGG